>CM022705.1:40512905-40767905 GCA_012295165.1 Asparagus setaceus
TTCTAATAGAATTAACATGAAGTGAGATTGAATTAACATGAAGTGGAATAGAATTAACATGAAGTGGAATAGAATTAACATGTTCTAATAGAATTAACATGTTCTAATAGAATTAACATGTTCTAATAGAATTAACATGTTCTAATAGAATTAACATGTTCTAATAGAATTAACATGTTCTAATAGAATTAACATGTTCTAATAGAATTAACATGTTCTAATAGAATTAACATGTTCTAATAGAATTAACATGTTCTAATAGAATTAACATGAAGTGGAATAGAATTAACATACGATGAAATAGAATTAACATGCGGCCGAATAAATTAACATGAAGTGAGATTGAATTAACATGAAGTGGAATAGAATTAACATCTGATGAAATAGAATTAACTGCGATTGAAACTAACATGAACCTCGGTATTCTTGTTAAATTCAATTTGATTCATGTTAAGTCTAATTTAATTCAATTAAAAACACTAAAATGCCCTTATCTCCTCCATATTCTTGCATGTTAAGTCTAAAACAAGTCGAATGAGACTTAACATGAATCTATTTTCAAATTATTTTTTGTTTTTGTTTTAATTGAATTAAATTAGACTTAACATAAATTAAATTGAATTTAACATAAAATTAGACTTAAAATAAGTTGAAATAGACTTAACATGTTTCATGTTAAGTCTATTTTCAACTTATTTTTGTTTTTATTTTAATTGAATTAATTAGACTTAACATAAATTAAATTAAATTTAACATGAATTAGACTTAAAATAAGTTGGAATAGACTTAACATGGTTCATGTTTAGTCTAATTCGACTTATTTTAGACTTAACATGCAAGAATATGGAGGAGATAAGGGCATTTTGGTGTTTTAATTGAATTAAATTAGACTTAACATGAATCAAATTAAATTTAACAAGAATACCGAGGTTCATGTTAGTTTCAATCGCATGTTAATTCTATTTTACTACATGTTAATTCTATTCCACTTCATGTTAATTCAATCTCACTTCATGTTAATTCTATTCTGTTGCATGTTAATTCTATTTTTAACCCGAAAATAGAATTAACATGTTCTAATAGAATTAACATGTTCTAATAGAATTAACATGAAGTGAGATTGAATTAACATGAAGTGGAATAGAATTAACATACGATGAAATAGAATTAACTGCGATTGAAACTAACATGAACCTCAAGATTCTTGTTAAATTCAATTTGATTCATGTTAAGTCTAATTTAATTCAATTAAAAACACTAAAATGCCCTTATCTCCTCCATATTCTTGCATGTTAAGTCTAAAACAAGTCAATGAGACTTAACATGAATCTATTTTCAAATTATTTTTTGTTTTTGTTTTAATTGAATTAAATTAGACTTAACATAAATTAAATTGAATTTAACATAAAATTAGACTTAAAATAAGTTGAAATAGACTTAACATGTTTCATGTTAAGTCTATTTTCAACTTATTTTTGTTTTTATTTTAATTGAATTAAATTAGACTTAACATAAATTAAATTAAATTTAACATGAAATTAGACTTAAAATAAGTTGGAATAGACTTAACATGGTTCATGTTTAGTCTAATTCGACTTATTTTAGACTTAACATGCAAGAATATGGAGGAGATAAGGCATTTTGGTGTTTTAATTGAATTAATTAGACTTAACATGAATCAAATTAAATTTAACAAGAATATCGAGGTTCATGTTAGTTTCAATCGCATGTTAATTCTATTTTACTACATGTTAATTCTATTCCACTTCATGTTAATTCAATCTCACTTCATGTTAATTCTATTCGCTGCATGTTAATTCTATTCAACTTCATGTTAATTCTATTTTACTACATGTTAATTCTATTTAACTTCATGTTAATTCTATTCTGTTGCATGTTAATTCTATTTAACTTCATGTTAATTCTATTCTCGCTTCATGTTAGTTCTATTTCACTGCTGTTAAGTCTAATTTGGGCTTGAGCTCATTCTACTCCTCCAAAGACTGTCCTGGACTTTCCTGGTGCTAGAACTTAAGGCTGAGGCTGAGGAGGAAGAGGAGTAGGGAGGGAATCTGAGGGGAGATGGAGGCTGACCTGTAATAATATTCCATATGTACATGAAGGAGTAGTGGTTGTTTACTACCGTGGAGGGAGGAGCATGTGGTGGAGGCTGGAGGAGACACGAGTAGTGCCGTGATGGTGATGGAGGAGGAGGACGAAGGCTGACCGGGCTAAGATGGAGAAGGGCTAGGCTGACGACGAGGAGGGAGACGGCGCTGAAAGTGATGGGAATGGATGTAGAGCAATGGAAAGACAAGGTGGATGGTGAAGGAGATGGGATGGGGAAGACTTTTGGAGTGGGGCCCGGATAGAGGAGAGGAGGGGAATGAGACAAGCATGAGGAGGAGATGGAGAGGAGGAGGAGAGGAGAGGAGAGGAGAGGAGAGGAGAGGAGAGGAGAGGAGAGGAGAGGAGAGGAGAGGAGAGGAGATGAGAGGAGGAAGAAGGAGATGGATGGAGGAGGAGAGGAGAGAGATGGCGGAAGAGGATGCTATGAGAGGATGTGAGAGTGCATTTAGAGGATGGGATGAGAGAAGCAGAGATTTTGCATCTTCTCTCTCCACGCTAATGTACGTGAATGATGACTAAAAAATGCATGACACAAGACTGCTGAGAAATAAACACACGGAAATGGAGTGCAATTTCATTACAGCTTTTACTGGGGCCTTGACACAATTTTCCCCATTTTTTAACTTCATATTCTTGAACTGGGTACAGGCTGAAGTGTAGTAGCCCTATACAAAATTTAAATATCCTATCTTATCTTAAGAATCTTTATGCAAAGCACAATATTGATGGGGGCTTTTTGTAAAATTTCCCAACCACATTGTTCCTCACTGCCACCTCAACATTGTGATAACTCTCTCCTGAGAGAAATGAGGAACCGCCTCGAGAGGAATATAAGGAGAGAGAATGGAACAAAATGAGGAAAAAAAATCGAAGAAAAAAGAAATTTCCTATCTGATGACCTCCTAAAGTGAAGAAAAATGAATGAGAAAGAGAAGAGGGAGTTCAAGTACATTACAAACCCAAACCCTACGGTATAATATCTCTCCTTGCTTGCTAATTGAATCTCTAGCTTGGTTAATAATGATGAATAAAATTGTTTGAAAAAAAGAAAGAAGAAGAAGAAGAAGAAGAAGAAGACCAGGATCGGAGGTAGCAGAAGGATAAGGAGAGAGAAAGTGGAAAACTAAATAAAATAATTAAAATTTCTTTGGGACCCTTGAGAATTTCAGAGCTTTTATATAGGTATTTAAAGTTAATGGAGAATTTCATATAGACCCCTGCTCATATTAAACTTTGCTAAGCTTTGTATTGATTTGAGAAAATATGGTACGGAAAGATTTCCTTTTAACCTGAAGTTTGCAGAAACTATAAACAGGTCCAGTAAGAGCAAGTTAGAGCTATAAATGAGTAAGGATAATTATTTCTAGATCTTGAAGTTCACCGAATTGTGAACAGGACCTGGAAGTTAGGACCATAAATAGGTGGGGAAATTTTATTAAGGACCCATGTTATTACACTGCTTGCAACCAGATCCAACTCAGCAATGTAAGACTATGTTGGAGTTCAAATATTATCTGTAGGCCCTTTGTTTGACAAAATTTATTAATAGTGTAAAAAATTTTGTAAAGAAGTGTTATAAAAATTTTGATAAAATTTCTAAAATTAGCAATAATCTAGGTGAACCCTTTTATGAGTCTTAAATATTATTTAACCCTATTTAGACCTAGATTATGGAGTGATTAGTATAATCTTATATTAAGGTATTAACCTTATAATTTTATACTATAGAAATTGATATCAAGGGTATCTAATTTTGGGAAATTTTAGAGAGACAGAAATAGTAGTATAAACATGAGTATTATATATCGAGTCTCAAAATTATTGTGTATTATTTATCACATTTATATACACTGAAGCTCGCCTGTGGCCTAATAGTATGATTATGATTTGTATAAAATATTAAAAGTAAATTTGATTTCATATAAAATATGATAAATGATTTTGGTTCTCATGCGATCTCAAATAATTGTGAATATTGTTTTATTTGAAAGCTATTGAAGATAAGAAGTATTTTGAATGTGTTTCAATAGTTTAACAATTCAAGGATTTTTCGGACTTGGTATCCGATACAAATAGATGAAGTGAATTCCATAAACTATTTTAACCGAGATGATGAGTTTTACACTCACCAACTTGATTAAAGTTTTAACAATTACGATACATGATGTGTTTTCGATTTGACAAGTGATTCTCAATGTTTTCAAAACTCTCCGAAAGTCCACTATGGAGTGTTATGTCTATGCCCGCCATATGGTGAATGTACATTTATGAGGGCGAAAGTGATGGAGGAGGATGTAGAGGCTTCAATGGAGACTGTGAGTGGTGAAGGAGAAGGGATGGGGACAAGATGAGGGAAGGTGGATGGAGAGGAGAGGAGAGGAGAGGAGAGGAGAGGAGAGGAGAGGAGAGGAGAGGAGAGGAGAGGAGAGGAGAGGAGAGGAGAGGAGAGGAGAGGAGAGGAGAGGAGAGGAGAGGAGAGGAGAGGAGAGGAGAGGAGAGGAGAGGAGATGAGAGGAGCAAGAAGAGATGTATGAGATGGGAGTGAGATGAGAGATGAAGGATCAAGATTTTGTTGATCTTTTCTACGAGCAGACGAACGAGAAAAAATGACACAAGCAAGATGGCTGGGAACACACGTGAAAGTGAGGCCTTACACAAGTTTTACTGTATTGACAATTTTCCCATTTTTAACTTCATATTCTTGAACTGGGTACAGGCTGAAGTGTAGTAGCCCTATACAAAATTTAAATATCCTATCTTATCTTAAGAATCTTTATGCAAAGCACAATATTGATGGGGGCTTTTGTAAAATTTCCCAACCACATTGTTCCTCACTGCCACCTCAACATTGTGATAACTCTCTCCTGAGAGAAATGAGGAACCGCCTCGAGAGGAATATAAGGAGAGAGAATGGAACAAAATGAGGAAAAAAATCGAAGAAAAAAGAAATTTCCTATCTGATGACCTCCTAAAGTGAAGAAAAATGAATGAGAAAGAGAAGAGGGAGTTCAAGTACATTACAAACCCAAACCCTACGGTATAATATCTCTCCTTGCTTGCTAATTGAATCTCTAGCTTGGTTAATAATGATGAATAAAATTGTTTGAAAAAAGAAAGAAGAAGAAGAAGAAGAAGAAGAAGACCAGGATCGGAGGTAGCAGAAGGATAAGGAGAGAAAGTGGAAAACTAAATAAAATAATTAAAATTTCTTTGGGACCCTTGAGAATTTCAGAGCTTTTATATAGGTATTTAAAGTTAATGGAGAATTTCATATAGACCCCTGCTCATATTAAACTTTGCTAAGCTTTGTATTGATTTGAGAAAATATGGTACGGAAAGATTTCCTTTTAACCTGAAGTTTGCAGAAACTATAAACAGGTCCAGTAAGAGCAAGTTAGAGCTATAAATGAGTAAGGATAATTATTTCTAGATCTTGAAGTTCACCGAATTGTGAACAGGACCTGGAAGTTAGGACCATAAATAGGTGGGGAAATTTTATTAAGGACCCATGTTATTACACTGCTTGCAACCAGATCCAACTCAGCAATGTAAGACTATGTTGGAGTTCAAATATTATCTGTAGGCCCCTTTGTTTGACAAAATTTATTAATAGTGTAAAAAAATTTTGTAAAGAAGTGTTATAAAAATTTTGATAAAATTTCTAAAATTAGCAATAATCTAGGTGAACCCTTTTATGAGTCTTAAATATTATTTAACCCTATTTAGACCTAGATTATGGAGTGATTAGTATAATCTTATATTAAGGTATTAACCTTATAATTTTATACTATAGAATCGATTGATATCAAGGGGTATCTAATTTTGGGAAATTAGTATCCGCTAGAGGTGAGTTCATTTCTCACTAGTATTTTTATAGTATAAATTGCATGAGTATTATATATCTGAATGATCTTGTGCTCAAAATTAATTATTGTATTATTTATCATGCATATTAATTGAGCTTTTACATTGTGGCCTAACCAATAGTATGATTATGATTTGTATAAAATATTAAAAGTAAATTTGATTTCATATAAAATATGATAAATGATTTTGGTTCTCATGCGATCTCAAATAATTGTGAATATTGTTTTATTTGAAAGCTATTGAAGATAAGAAGTATTTTGAATGTGTTTCAATAGTTTAACGAATTCAAGGATTTTTTCGTGACTTGGTATCTGATACAAATAGATGAAGTGAATTCCATAAACTATTTTAACTGAGATGATGAGTTTTACACTCGTCAACTTGATTCGAAAGTTTTAACAATTCTGATACATGATGTGTTTCTGATTTGACAAGTGATTCTCAATGTTTTCAAAACTCTCTGAAAGTCCACTATGGAGTGTTATGTCTATGCCTGCCATATGGTGAATGTACATTTATTTGGCCCTTCTGTATTTGGCCCTTCTGAAATCTGTTCTGGCCATTTTGGGCAATTCTGATATGGGCGGCAATCTATGGCAGTGTTAGGTGCATTCTATTCCCGGGAGTTATCTGTTCTGTGATGTATTTTATGCATTCCCATACTATTGGGCTATAATATTCGTAGCCTTAGTCTGACTTATGAGGTGATTCTTGCAACTATGTGAATAATTCATCGAGAATTTGAGATGTTGACTTTTGATTGTGAATTTGAGGAAACGGTAATCTTTGGTTTTGCAAAAGCTTCATTGTCCGTTTTCTTTCTCATTATTTATCTTGATTGCAAAAAGTGTGATTCAGGAATCTATGATAGTGTATTTAGTTTGCATAAAGAAAGAGTTTTAAATTATTGCATTCTTTCCTGAAAATATCAATAATATGTTCTTTTATGCAATATTTTGTCATCTCAGAATATCAGGTGCAAAATCTATGATTCAGTATGTCACGCCCCGAAATAGCTGAGAAAGTTCAGAAATATGGGATATGCGACAGCAGCGACCCGTGCACAAGACAAGTCTCATGCACGTGTCAAGCCTGGCACTTCATATCACATAGCTTTTCTCTAAGTATATAAACCTGTTAATGGTAGAAATTCAGAGCAAACTATATATATATTCAGTACGTACAACTTGAAAGCTCGTCGTTACAATCATGTTACAAAGCCAAAATACGTAGTTCGACTGTACACAACACAAAAGAGAGGCTTTCCCATAGTAACGCCTCTTAACAATACGTCACAACTAAAGATCCAACTTATATGTGAAGCTATGCCAGATCTGAAAAAAAATTTAAAATGACGGGATGAGCTAAAGCTCAGTGAGAACATTTTCCACTTGAGTTCCTAGATATCTAGCAAAATAATAATAATTCCCAAAAATAGTAAAATATAAGTTTTGCACCTAAAATTCGGAAATAACAAAATATATTCCAAGACAACACATTATTGTTTTTTAAGGAAGAATACAACACTTTAGATTTCTTTCTTATATGCAAACTGAATATATTGTCATATATTCGAATGAGACCTTTTAAAATTAAGATAAATCTTGAGAAAAGCGGACTATTAAATTTTGTGCAAAAGCAAAAGGTTATTTTTTTCTCAAATTCACAGTCAAATGTTAGAATTTCAAATCTCGATGAGTTGTTTACGTAATGCAAGAATCACCTCATAGGTCACACTAAGGCTACAAATATTATAGCCCAGTAGTATGGGAATGCGTACAATGCATAACAAAATAGATAATTCCCGAGAATTGAATGCACCTAACACTGCCATAGGTTGCCAGCCAGATCAGAATTGCCCAACAAGGCCAGAACAGACTTCAGAAGGGCCAAATACAGAAGGGCCAAATAAATGTGCATTCACTATATGACAAGCACAGACAGAACACTCAATAGTGGATTTTCTGAAGGTTTTGAAAACATCGAGAATCACTTGTCAAATCAGAAACACATCACTTATCAGAATTGTTAAAACACTTTCGAATCAAGTGGGCGAGTGTAAAACTCATCATCTCGCTTAAAATAGTTTATGGAATTTACTTCTATTTATTTGCATCGAGATACCATGCCATGGAAAAATCTTTGCATCCATTAAACCGTTGAAATACACTCAAAATACTTCTTTTCTTCAAAAGCTTTCAAATAAAACATTATTGTTTTTTAAGGAAGAATACAACACTTTAGATTTCTTTCTTATATGCAAACTGAATATATTGTCATATATTCGAATGAGACCTTTTAAAATTAAGATAAATCTTGAGAAAGAAAACGGACTATTAAATTTTGTGCAAAAGCAAAGGTTATTTTTTTCTCAAATTCACAGTCAAATGTTAGAATTTCAAATCTCGATGAGTTGTTTACGTAATGCAAGAATCACCTCATAGGTCACACTAAGGCTACAAATATTATAGCCCAAGAGTATGGGAATGCGTACAATGCATAACAAAATAGATAATTCCCGAGAATTGAATGCACCTAACACTGCCATAGGTTGCCAGCCAGATCAGAATTGCCCAACAAGGCCAGAACAGACTTCAGAAGGGCCAAATACAGAAGGGCCAAATAAATGTGCATTCACTATATGACAAGCACAGACAGAACACTCAATAGTGGATTTTCTGAAGGTTTTGAAAACATCGAGAATCACTTGTCAAATCAGAAACACATCACTTATCAGAATTGTTAAAACACTTTCGAATCAAGTGGACGAGTGTAAAACTCATCATCTCAGTTAAAATAGTTTATGGAATTTACTTCTATTTATTTGCATCAGATACCATGCCATGGAAAAATCTTTGCATCCATTAAACCGTTGAAATACACTCAAAATACTTCTTTTCTTCAAAAAGCTTTCAAATAAAACATTATTCACAATTATTTTTGATCGCATGAAGCCAAACCATTTATCACACATGAAATCAAATTTACTTTGAATATCTTCTCTGAAATCAAAATCATATTATAGGTATAGGTCACAACAAAAAGCTCAAATTACCTTTGATCTTAAATATGTGACAAATAATAGAGTAATTATTTTTCGAGTAAAAGATCATTCAAATATATAATACTTATGAAATTCATACTATAAAAGCTAGTGAGGTATGAACTCACCTCTAGCTCATTGGAATTTCCCAAAAATTGATCCCTCTTGATATCAAGTAGATCTTATAGTATAAAATTTCAAGGTTAATATCAAACTGATGTAAACTTATACTAATCACTTCATAACCTAGGTCCAAATATGATCAAATAATATATAAGACCCATAAAATGGGTTCATATAAGATTATTGCTAATTTTAGCAATTTATCATAACTTTTATAACAATTCATTAACAACTTTTGAACCTATTCACAATGTATGGAAAGTTCAAGGGTCTGCACATAATTATCACAAGCCTAATCATGACCCTACCTTCTCAATTAACTTGTTTACAAACTGTTGAAGTAGCAAGGTCCTGGACTTAATTTTCCTTTTCAATTTCTAATCTTTTGTATCATCTGGACCTATTAACAAACTTTGTGTCCCTTTTTGGGGTCTTCAATAATTTATACACCCAACTACTACATCCTTCTCTAAGTATGGACTAACACAGCAAACTTTTGGGAGTTCAGGGACTTAAGAATAATTTGTCCTTTCCTTATCTTCCTCCTCTGCTACCTGACCCTTCTCCTTCTTCGTTCTTGTTCCTTTTTTTTTTTTCCTCTTCTTATCTCCCTCCTAAGGAGGTCCCGCACCAATTTTCCAATGGCAAGGAGGCACCAAAACTTCGAGGTGGCAGTGAGCAAGGAAGGGGATTGAATTATTTTACACAAAACCCCTTATAAATTGGTATTTACGCAAGTTATACTCATTTTAGAACTTTAGATAGATATTTGGGTTATTACACAATATTTCTGAGAATTACTATTTTGTTAGATATATAGGAACTCTAGTTGGAAATGTTCTCACTGAGTTTTAGCTCACCCTGTCGTTTTTTAATTTTTTTTTCAGATCTGGCGTAGGTTTGCATATAAGCTGGGATTTTGGTTGTGACGTGTTGCGAGGAGGCGTTAATATGGGAAAGCCTCTCTTTTGTGTTATGTACATCCGAACAATATTTTGGTTTTGTAAAATGTTTGTAACGGTGAGCTTCGAGTTATCGTCTTGATTATATATATATATATATATATATATATATATATATATATATATATATAGTTTGCTCAATTTTACCATCAACAAATTTATAATACTTATGAAATTCATACTATAAAAGCTAGTGAGGTATGAACTCACCTCTAGCTCATTGGATTTTCCCAAAATTGATCCCTCTTGATATTAAGTAAATCCTATAACATAAAGTTTCAAGGTTAATATCAAACTGATGTAAACTTATACTAATCACTTCATAACCTAGGTCCAAATATGATCAAATAATATATAAGACCCATAAAATGGGTTCATATAAGATTATTGCTAATTTTAGCAATTTATCATAACTTTTATAACAATTCATTAACAACTTTTGAACCTATTCACAATGTATGGAAAGTTCAAATCACTGGCCTAATCATGACCCTACCTTCTCAATTTGAACTTGTTTACAAACTGTGGAAGTAGCAAGGTCCTGGACTTAATTTTCCTTTTCAATTTCTAATCTTTTGTATCATCTGGACCTATTAACAAACTTTGTGACCCTTTTGGGGTCTTCAATAATTTATACACCCAACTACTACATCCTTATCTAAGTATGGACTAAACAGCAAACTTTTGGGAGTTCAGGGACTTAAGAATAATTTGTCCTTTCCTTATCTTCCTCCTCTGCTTCCTGACCCTTCTCTTTCTTCTTTCCTGTTCCTTTTTTTTTTCCTCTTCTTATCTCCCTCCTAAGGAGGTCCCGCACCAATTTTCCAATGGCAAGGAGGCACCAAAACTTCGAGGTGGCAGTGAGCAAGGAAGGGATTGAATTATTTTACACAAAACCCCTTATAAATTGGTATTTACATAAGTTATACTCATTTTAGAACTTTAGATAGATATTTGGGTTATTACACAATATTTCTGAGAATTACTATTTTGTTAGATATATAGGAACTCTAGTTGGAAATGTTCTCACCGAGTTTTAGCTCACCTGTCGTTTTTAATTTTTTTTCAGATCGTAGGTTTGCATATAAGCTGGGATTTTGGTTGTGGCGTGTTGCGAGGAGGCGTTAATATGGGAAAGCCTCTCTTTTGTGTTATGTACATCGAACAATATTTTGGTTTTGTAAAATGTTTGTAACGGTGAGCTTCGAGTTATAATGTCTTGATTATATATATATATATATATATATATATATATATATATATATATAGTTTGCTCAATTTTACCATCAACAAATTTATATACTTAAAGAAAAAGCTATGTGATATGAAGTGAGCGAACATGATCTATGTCTGACGAGTTTCAAGAATTGCATATGAAGTGTAGGATATATATCCAAGAAGTATATGACGAGTGTTTTAAATTAAAACATGTACTATATAATTGAGTACACATTTGAATAAATGTCTGCAAATATCCAAGAGTGCCCACTGCAGTTTCAGTGTTGGATACACGTACGAAACGGGTACGGGCTCTAGATAGAAGTACCCATGCACCATAGGCTGTAACCAGGGATGCCACAACATTGAAACTTAACCTTTACTTTTTCACATTTGTTTAAGATTTACGCTGTTTGAAGATTTATTAAGAGTGTCGAACATGTTACTTCATGTTAAGACAGAAACAAAGGAGAGGCTCTGCTAGTGAACTTACCACACTAGAATATATACTACATGGAAGTGTTCATGCGCCATTGAGATTAGCAATCAAAAGGCCACCATCAAAATTAAGATTCGATTTGAAAAACTGTGGCATTTAAACAAACAAAAAGAGTAAGAGAAAAATACATACATTTAACGAGCTCATGATATTTGGAGGCAGCCGAGGCCGATGTTATTGTAGTTCCACCATCGACATTTTCTTCTTATACTTCCTTGTCATCGTCGTCATCAAAGACACCACCGCCGTGATCGGGTCTTCCACAAATCTGAAGTGAGTTGATCCATTTGGAACGACAGAAATTGGAAATTGATTGAGGGATATATTAGTAACAATGTCTTTCATAGCCTAGGCTTCAATTTCGAGGATATATAGAAGAGGGGGATCATACCATACGATTTTCTATTGTTTAACAGTATGGAAACTGTTTCCCCATTTTCAAAAGATAATTGAACAGGAAACTAGTAACTAATTTATTGAATCTTAATTAGACTTCAGAGTGAAAATAATAATAATAAACAGAGGAAAATATAGGACGTATGCATATGTATGTGGGTGTCTGTAAGCGTAAATCTGCATGTGGGCATGTTTGGATGACAACCTTCTGTCTATGCTAGAATTAGGAGAAGGATATACAGAAAACAACGTAGAGTAATTATTTCATTATAAGCACCTACAAACCTTCAAAATCATCATGATATAGCCTCCAATAAACCGCAAAAGATCCTTTTAATAAATTATGAATCATGAAGTAAAATGTCTCTTGACAAAATACAAAGAGCACTCGAGAACTTCAACACTGGCAAGGGTCAATATATGAACAACTATATGAAAATCAATTCCTTCAGCTGGTACCAATGATATTGCAATTGAGTTCCTTTTTATCAAGTCACGGAGCCCTTGGTGCAGGACTGAAAGTGAACCAAAGAGTTAGAAAGATAGTTGTAACTTCAATTACATAATGCTTTCAATTTCAGATTTCAATGTCTTTTCATCTAAGTCAATATAGGATTTGATAGCTCTAATAGGTATTGTATTAGGATCCCATACGTTACACATTATACTTAAGCATAGAGTCCCAAGAGTTGAATTTAGTATTATTATGGGTGCAAGTTGATAAGATCCGCAAATTGCATACAAAAAATCACCTTTGAAATCATAATTTAAACCACATCATTGCGGATCTTAGCAACCTGAACAATGTGCCCTCCATAATTAAAAAATATTTGCACCCCATTTGAATTTTAGCCCCTTTAGATGAGGAATTTAAGCTCATCTATCAAGAATGTTGTTTTATATTATTATATTTTAATTTTTGGGTTTATAGATACTTTTTGTCCGCGCCTCTAAGAAAGTTCTTCTGGATCCTCCACTGGTGCTACAATAACGTTGCAGCAGGCGTGAGTTATCTGAAGTCTAAAACTTCTCAAAGGGAAAGAAAAAAAAATAACATTATGCATAATCATGATCAGACATATTCATCTTGAACAAAAATGATTATTTCTGCTGTACACATTCCCACACAAAAGAACTAACCACGAGGTTTGAACCTTAAGGACGCTGCAAAATTAAAAAGAAGAAAACTTGTTTACAAAGAGCAAGTGGATAGCAACTAACAGATTGTGATAACAAAAAAGCTTTCAGATTTTGTTTACAAACAGCAAGTGGATAGCAACTAACCACGAGGTTTGAACCTTAAGGACGCTGTAAATTTTAAATATGGTGAGGCTTATACAGATAGAAGTACCCAGGCAACATACACTATAAGCCTATAACCATGGATGCCACAACTTTGAAACCCAACGTTTAATTTTTCGCATTTGTTTAAAATTTACAGTGTTTGAAGATTTATTAGCAGTGTTGAATATGTTATTTCATGTTAAGACAGAAACGAAGGAGAGGCTCTGCTAGTGAACTGACCACACTAGAATATATACTACATGGAAAGAAATGTTCATGTGCCGTTGAGATTAACAATCAAAATTAAGGTTGGATTTGAAAAACTGGGGCATTTAAACAAACAGGAAGAGAGCAGAGGACAAAAATGCATATACCTTTAACGAGCCAATGATATATATCTAAGAGGGGGACACCGGAGTTGCGTTAGGGGAGGAGGAGGACGACAATAAGATAACACCGATGCAAATCCCACCGCTGCCATCGTCTCTCTCTCGGATCGAGATTTGGATCCCTTTTTAGTCCCACATTGGGTAAGTGGAACTGCTTAATAATATTTTTATCAAGTAAATCCTAGGTAACTAATCGCTGAGCTCAGTAACGCGGGCTTGTAACCCATGTGGAAGCAATAAGATTGTTGGATGGGTGAGTGAGAGGACCATATAAACTAATTAAACAGCAAAATCAGATTCTAAACATGCTCTGATACCATCTGTTATAAACATGAGATACGATTTTGTTCTCACTTTGAGATACACTACCATCCATCTTGACTTACCATATAAACTATAGCAACCACGAAAATTGTTTTAGCATCCTCAGACTATCATCAGCACTCCTTCAAAATGAAATGAAATTAACCACTATTATCTCCTTTCCACATTTGTTTGGGATTGCTACAGTTTGAATTGAAATCTTGATGTAAGACTTAAAGAAACAGAAGAGGCGGAATAAATTTAGATGAGTACTGAGGCATTTAAACAAACAGGGAGAGAATGCTGAGCAAAAAATGAATACCTTTAACGACCTCCCGCATCATATTCTGAGGAGGCAGCGGATCACCGGTGTTATTGTAGTTCCACCATCGACGTCATCGTCACCGGAGTTGCGTCAGAGGAGGAGGACGAGGGCAATAAGATCAACACCGCTGCCGTCGTCTCTCCTTCGGATCGAGATTTGGATCCTGTATTCGATTCGGTCAGCTTTTTAATCCCACATCGGGTGCGTGGGAGCGATTAATAGTATTTTTATTAACTAATCCAACTTAGCTTACCGCTGAGCCCGGTAACTTGGGCTTGTAACCCAAGTGGGAGCAATAAGATTGGTTGGATGAGGCAGCAGCGCGAGAGGATGACTTATACAATACATGGGGCACATATACATACATATGGGACATACATACATAATTTGGGTGATTAATCCCCATATAGCCAAGGTACATGTACACATACCATGTAAGATCAAACATACATTTGGACAATTAAGCCCCCCTACCCTCTACTATTCAAACAACCATCTTTTTTAATTTATTTATTCCTTTTTCAAAAACCGTCTCTTTCAATTTGTTTATTCATAAATCGTAAACCTTCTTTTGGAATTTTTTTACCCTTTCTTCGTAAACATCTTAAAACTTATATAAATTACAAATGATACCTATGAGCCCTACAATGTAAAATCAACATTGGAGCAAATCAACATAGAAACAATGCAAGCAAAGCATAACAAGCAAGCAAAAAACAAGCATAGTGTTACATAAGTTCAAGATCAAGAGGACTTGCAGAGTGCATTAAAATCTCTGGTGAAGTAGAAGCTATCTCTGTGTGTTGGGTCTTAGGTAAAATTTGTGAAGTTTGCTAATAGTAAAATAAGAGAAGATTAAATGGCACTAATCTTTTATTCCATTGACTTGACCTTTCCTTTG
Source organism: Asparagus setaceus (assembly GCA_012295165.1). Classification (NCBI taxonomy): domain Eukaryota; kingdom Viridiplantae; phylum Streptophyta; class Magnoliopsida; order Asparagales; family Asparagaceae; genus Asparagus; species Asparagus setaceus. Next base: position 40,528,346 of record CM022705.1, read on the forward strand.
AACTTCCCATCAATCTTTCCATAGGCCCCTCATAGATCTTCCAGTGATCTTGATCTTCCCATTGACAATCTGGACAGCGGTCAATTGTTGACAAAATCAGCCTGGTCACATGCAACAAGTGACAAGAGTTATTTTAATCAAAGAAGTACAAACCCACATGATCTATATAGTTTTTTTTATTAAAATAACTGATATGTGATAGTTTCTTTATTGCCTATAACTAACTTTATCATATGGAACTTATTTTTTAAGTTTCAAGTTGGCCTATCTACATCACAACTTTACAACGGATAAAATAATTCAGGTCCACTTTGTTTGTTTATTCTATCCCTTTTTCATCAGCCCACAAAGTTTCGAATATAGTATTCCTTCTTATATCTATTGTTTATTCATACATGATATTATATTTAAGGAAATCTTATATTTTTGCTCTCTCTAAACCATTCAATTCTTTCCCCTTAGATTACATTAATCTATGTGTTTTATTTATTCATATGAGAGAACTCCTAAGCCATGTGAACACAAGAACCTCTTTTGAAATCTTTCTATAATCCCTCTTGTGTTCATATTCTCTTGGCTTTACAGCTTGAGGTTGGAAGAATGATCATAACCTTGCCTTTTTACCCATATCATATCTCCAACCACTAGGATATATTCTTTAGTCGAACCATGAGAACTTGGACAAATCCTTTCAAGACAAGTTGACCAACCCATTTCTTATCTTGCTTTTAACTTTTTACCATATCTTGTCTCCCAACTTGCCATTCTATCTTTCAGATTGTCAAAATGTCACATACCGGTTTGTCTCATGAACTATTATAATGCTTGGCTATTGATAGTCATTGCATTTAATTGTTCAAGGTATTCCAACCACCATCAAGTAGAAGAGTCATTGTCTAAGCCCATTTTTATCCTATCCTCCAAAACAATCTCTTCTTTAGCTAAAATCTTTAGTGCCACTAAATCACATCTTACTTTAAGCTTAGCAAGCTATTAGATCATCAATTCTAATTGGAATTAGCTTGCTATTGAGTGAATATTTATTCTCATATCTTGTATTGAGAAAACCCAAGAAATTCCCTTTGTAAAAAGAGTGAAGTCTTCAACGTGTGAAGAGTGCTAAAGTGCTGCTAGCTTGAGGGTGTCAAGCGAAGCAATGACTGCGTTGTAATCTAGGAAATTGGGGTGGAAGTTTAAGTAGAGTGGATTTGGGAAATCTTAGTTGAGGTGCTAGGTAGTTGGATACAGTCCAATAAAGAGGTGAACCACCTTATATATCTCGTGTATGCTCTTTGTGCTGATTGCTTCATCTCTGTATATTCCCGGAAGTTCCCTGAAATTTTCCAATTCTATTCTCAAAGCTATCTCAGAGTAAATCACTTATATCCTTAACTAAGAAATTTTATATAACTTCCCATCAACCACTTCAAAAAAGATTCGTTCTGATTACTAGACACTTCCAATAACCTCAGCAATCATTTATCTAGTTATCTCACAAATAAATCATTTATCTAGTTATCTCACAAATAAATTATCTTTAAAATCTACCACTTCATACTTTCCTTCACTAAAATCTAGAAAAATCTTTATATTTCCTCAATAACCCTACTAACTGATATGTGATAGTTTCTTTATTGCCCATAACTAACTTTATCACATGGAACTTATTTTATAAGTTTCAAGTTGGCCTATCTACATCATAACTTTACAACAGATAAAATAATTCATGTCCCCTTAGTTTGTTTATCCTATCCCTTTTTCATCAGCCCACAAAGTTACCAATATAGTATTCCTTCTTATATCTATTGTTTATTCATACATGATATTATATTTAAGAAAACCTTAGACTTTTACTCTCTCTAAACCATTCAATTCTATCCCTTAGATTACGTTAATCTATGTGTTTTATTTATTCATATGACAGAACTCCTCAGTCATGTGAACACAAGAACCTCTTTTACAATCTTTTTATAATTGCTCTTGTGTTCATATTCTCTTGGCTTTATAGCTTGAGGTTGGAAGAATGATCATAACCTTGCCTTTTAACCCATACCATATCTCCAACCACTAGGGATATATTCTTTAGTCAAACCATGACAACTTGGACAAATCCTTTCAAGACAAGTTGACCAACCCTTTCCTTATCTTGCTGTAACCTTTTTACCATATCTTGTCTCGCAACTTGCCATTCTATCTTTAAGATTGTCAAAATATCACATACCGGTTTGTCTTATGAACTATTATAATGCTTGGCTATTTATAGTCATTGTATTTGATTGTTCAAGGTATTCCAACCACTATCAAGTAGAAGAGTCATTGCCTAAGCCGATTTTTATCCTATACTCTAAAGCAATCTCTTCTTTAGCCAAAATCTTTAGTGCCACTAAATCACATCTTACTTTAAGCTTAGCAAGCTATTAGAGCATCAATTGTAATTGGAGTTAGCTTGCTATTGAGTGCATATTTATTCTCATATCTTGTATTGAGAAAACCTTAGAAATTCCCTTTGTAAAAAGAGTGAACTCTTCAAGGTGTGAAGAGTGCTGAAGTGCTGCTAGCTTGAGGGTGTCAAGCGAAGCAGTGACTGTGTTGTAATCCAGGAAATTGGGGTGGAAGCTCAAGTATAGTGGATTTGGGAAATCTTAGTTGAGTTGCTAGGTAGTTGGATGTAGCCAAGTTAAGAGGTGAACTACCTTATATATCTCGTGTATGCTCTTTGTGCTGATTGCTTCATCTCTGTATATTCTCGGAAGTTCCCTGAAACTTTCCTATTCTATTCTCAAAGCTATCTCAGAGTAAATCACTTATATCCTCAACTAAGATATTTTATCCCATCAACCACTTCAAAAAAGATCAGTTCTGATTACTAGACATTTCCAATAACCTCTCCAATCATCTCTCCAGTTATCTCACAAATAAATTATCTTTAAAACCTACCACTTCGTACTTTCCTTCACTAAAATCCAGACAAATCTCTATATTTCCTCAATAACATTACTAACACCTCCTGGGTTCTTACAAAATCTGTGCCCACATATATGGTAGACAAGTTTAAGCTCATTTACATGGTATAAATCTTAAGAGACCGCTAGCAAATTTGGACTCAGCAAAGGAGTAAATTTAGTTAGTGTCATTAGAGAGGATGATCTTTTTGTCGAATCTCTTTCAGGCGTACTTTTTCAAAGATAGGAATACAAATATGGAAGAGTATGGGGTAATAGGAATATCATAGCATGCAATTTACAATGTCAAGCAACACATAAGTACATGAAGCTCTAGGTAAAATATACTGCCAAATGATTCTTCTAAACAACAAGTTCTATGGTTTCCTGCCACCTTTTATGCTGCTGCAGTTCACTGTCATGTGATGGGTCCTTCCAACCTAAGAAAACCAACAAAATCAAACTTAATGCATATTTTGTGTCTGACATAGGGATGCATCACAGGAACTATTATCTTGTTATGAAGCAAACATAGAAGTTCTCACATTTTATGATTTTACGAGGAATTGTTCTTTATATATCTACCCCCATAATCTTCAACGTCGACTAGCTGGTGCTCGATTTCTACCATGTTTTCCATCTAGGAAGTCCGTTGAGTTTAGATTTTAAATTAATTCCATTAGCTCATTGTTGCGGATTTCAAGTGAAGAAGAAATAGTATTTTCACAACTTCCATGGGATAATGCCTTTAGGCTGGCGGGTTTATATCACCTGTGATCATTTAAGTTTGTAACTGATATGTAAGTAATGAAATAATTGTCCTCAATATTTGCTCAAAGATTAAATGTGGCTTAGCTCCACAGGTTAAAGATGTGTTGAGACAAGATTAAGAGCATGTTTGGCTAATACTTACTAGTTTGTGAAACTTTTATAAGTTACTTATTACTTATTTTTACTTATTTTGTTAGAGGACATACCAATCTTTTAATCAATAAGTAAATCTACTTATAAGTGCCAAAAACATAAATTAAAAACTATAAACTTATCAAATGACCATTCATCTAGAAGAATTCATTTGTAGTTACTAAATCGGTCGTAGATGGCTCGGGTTGAGAGAGGCTCGGGTTGAGAGAGGTTTATCCCAGGAGCGTTGGGTGAGGGATTAAGATCAGTACAGGATTCTCTGGCCATCGTCGTGAGATTTTATTTGAGTGGTTTCCTATGGAAGGCTCCAACTGTTATGACATAGTAAATTTCTCGTAGATTACTTCTCGAATTAAGGGGAGTGGATAAGGAAAACTGGGACTCCAATAAATCCGCGATCGGAATTCATCATCTTCACCCTAACCTGCACACTCAACAGCATGTTAGGCGGCACTAGAGTGATCCCCGATTGGGGCTCCAGTACGCCCTCTGATGCCTAAGTTAGGAACTGTCAAAAGATAGTAAAGAAATAGTAAATGTGACCAAAACCCTAGCAAAAGTTAGGTTCGAGAAATTTGTCACTGTTCATTCATTTATATAGAAGATTATATGACTGTAATTGAAGGAAAAAGAGAGATGTACATGCATCACTGTTGGTAGATCGGAGTAAGGCTGTATATACTTGGAACATTGTCTTTTATTCTCAAAAAGGGATGGGGGATTGATGTCAGACACGTGTGTAGGGAAACTCTTCCCTGGCTAACGATTTTATGACAAAGAGAACCTGCTCATGGTAGAGTGAACTCAGGGCCTTAAGCTAAGCCTTTGCCGAGCTCTCTGCTTGATGTTTCTCCCAACCTCTTCAAAAAGAGGTGGAGATACGGGTGATGTATCCCTGCTGCTTACGTGTTCGTCACATGGGGAGGTGTTGATAATACGTGGCATTTATAAATATTTTTTTGGCATAACAGGCTCCAAGTGCTAGTGAAAAGCTTAAGAGTAACCAATGGCTAATTCCCTTTAGCACAAGGAGTGTATCCGCAATTAACCCTTGTTTATGTGAGCCCTTTTAGTTTCTCGTATCCTTCATATATTTTTGCGTTCAAGCTTGGAGTGATATAGTGCATAAATTTTCAGGAGGGAGATATTTACCCAAACTTTTGATAATCGAGTTCACTTATAAGTGCATAAAATTTACGGGGAGGAGATATTTACTCGAACTCTTGAGAAACGAGTTCACTTATTAGTTGCAGAAGCCTTCAGGGTTCTTTTCTTTTGGGCATAGAATTATGTTTAGCAAAAAATTGTAAATGTTTAATCTTTATTTCTTTTTTAACCCACCGGGGTGATCCGGACAATTGAGAGGTTCCAATATGATTCCCACGGTATTGGGTTCGAGTCTGGCCTGGGTTATTTAAAAAAAAACTTGGCTTTCTGATTGCACGTGGATGGTTCTTTTGAGACCTTGATGCGTTCTCTACTGTGGCATGAAATGTGAAGGTGATGAGTCACAGTGCCTCCCCTTGTCACCACTATTAGCCATTGCCAATGTTATCAATCCAACTATTTTATCTAACAAGCAAAACATTTTTCATGCACCATATTTGCAATAGGAATGGTCAGAAATGCCTTTCCACAGATGCATAGGTTGAAACTTTTGAGAAAACTCAGCTTTTCTGTTATAAGCATGTCCACAGAATCTCTACCATACTTGACTTTAGCTCGTTTAAGTTAAGTTTGTGATTCTAGCTAGTTTAGAAGAAGTACGAAATAAAATGGCTATCAGTTTCAAGCTTTCACAATATTATTAGCATAAAACAGTTACTTCAAAATATTCTGACAACATGACAGTTCATCCGTCCAAACCCAGTATAAAAGAATTAAAAGATTGCTGTGAATTTTTCTTTAAAGAGATCAAGTGAGTAAAATCTGCAAAAACCCTGCAAATTTTACACACTTTCAAGTGCTAAAAAGAAGAGAGTACGCAAAATAGTAAACAACGAAGAGATGAAGGACAAAAAAAGATTTTACTAACACGCCAACTTGTCTCATTGATTTCCTGCTGCATTTGCTTCACGCAAAATTAGATTAATATTAAGAAACCCGAGTAGATCCTCCAGGCTTATTCACCCCATGCACAAATACTCCATGATAAAAAAAAAAGCATGAAACTTATAACCATTTCAACTTAATTCTACAGAGAATTAGAAACTGGTTGTAAGTCAGCTCAAATGTTATCAACAACCATTTCCTCTTTTACAAAAAACGGAGAAACTCGTTTTTTAGAAAACTTCAGGAACATAATACTACTAAAGAATGATAAATTATCCTTGCAAATTAAGCATGCCTATGAGGACTAATCAGAGTCTACAGAAAGTAAAAACAACATAATGAACATGATTCCATTAAGAAAAAGAAAAATATATTTTGTCACCAAGGTGTGAAACAGAATAAGATCGATGCACCCTTTGCAGAGAGCTTACATTATTAGACTGTACACATTGGTGTCAAAGAGAAAGCTACAAAGAGTCTTTTGAAGTTAATGGGGGTTAGGTTGTCTTCGTAGAAGCAATTCTGGATTGAAAATTCTTCATTTGTTATCAACCAAAAAGCATGTTCTTGATCTGGCTCCCCAACTTGCTTCCTCTTCTCGAGTCTATCAACTGTTTCTGTTCCTTCTCGTTCACCAACAGGAATAGCAATGTAAGCTGCACCTTCTGGTTCTTCATGGATGGTGTTTCAGCATAACGGCCATAAAGCCATTTTGCTAGCTAAGTGTGAGAAGTTGTGGATGTTATTCCTCATATCATATTTTATCATCTTGCTTGTCATGAGATTCTTCCTCAAATTTAAGGAAAATATTGGATGCTTGTTTGTATGATCTTCAACTACAAGAAAATAGAAAAGATCCCTGTACTCATAAAAGTTACAAATTTTCTAACAGCTTGGGAAACCTGAATCTCATTCATGACATCTCGTAGCTAAAGGCCACAATCAGATCGGAAAATAGTTAATGTCTATCATTAAACATAAGCATGATAAGAAAAGTCTATAACATGAAACAACAAAGGGACCCGTAACGTAAGCATCCATAAAGGCTAAAAACATTTAAGAAGTTCTAACTAATTTCACTGATTGCAAGAACAGTTCAGAAATCAACAAGATTAGCGATATATAGAACTTTCTTTTACCACTTATCACTATCATTTACTAGATTGGAAAATCCCAATTGTCTGCACAATACAACAAATGACCTTATTTCCGCTTCATGTTAGCATTTCAAGTTAATGCATTGAAGATAAAAACCTAATGAGAGCAATGAAACAACTCAATTATCAAGTCAGTAACCCAATTGTGTATGATTGAAAGCTACCGAAAGATTTAGATGGATAACTGTAGCTTCAATTTGTTATAGTTTTCCAAGTCAGATTTAGATGGTTTTCTCTACAAGTAAGATATAACTTAATAGCTCAAATTGTTGTTTAACTGGAGTTTGCGCACTATACATCAGCAATGTAATCCCAGGAGTTGAATTGAGTTACTATTTTGGTTCTCAAATGAGTAGCAATAACTAATTTCAATTATATAGTTTTCTGTAAAATAGTTCAACATCTTGAGCTGCATATTACCTACCTTAAATCTGTGTCCAGTTATTAAAATACATTTTAAGATCATCTACAAGGTACAAATCTTGAAAGACCGCTAGCAAATTTGTACTCAGCAAAGGAAAACTGTAAAGTTATTTATGAATGTGTCGGTGTAGAGGATGATTTTTGTGGAACCTCTTCGGGCTTACTTTTTCAAAGGTAGGAATCTGAATCTGAATGGTATGGGGTACTAGGAATAGCATATCATGAAGTTTATGATGTCAAGCAACACATGAGTACATGAGGCTCTAGGTAAAATATAATGTCAAATGATTCTTCTAAACAACAAGTTACATGGTTTCCTACTGCCTTTTACACTGCTGCAGTTCACTGTCCTGCTACGGGTCCTTCCTACCTAAGAAAACCAACAAAATCAAACTGAACGTATATTCTGTGTCTGACATAGGGATGCATCACAGGACCTATTATCTTGTTATGAAGCAAACATAGAAGTTCTCACATTTTACAATTTGACGAGGAATTGTTCTTTATATATCTACCAATAATCTTCAATGGCGGATAATTTGAGCTCGATGTCTACTATGTTTTCCATCTAGAAAGTCAGCTGAGTTTAGATTTTATATAATTCCATTTGCTCATTCTTGCGGAGCTCAAGTGTAGAAGAAACAGTATCTTCACAACTGCCATGGGATAATGCTATTAGGCTGGTGGGTTTATATCAGCTGAGATCATTTCAGTTTGGAACTAATATGTAAACAAGGAAATAAAAATCCTGAAATATTTGTTCAAATATTAAATGTGGCTCAGCTCCACAGGTTAAAGATGTTTAGAGACAACATAAAGGGCATGTTTGGCTAATACTTATCATTTTATGAAACATTATAAGTGACTTATTACTTATCTTTACTTATTTTGTTAGAGGGCAAAGTAGTCATTTAATCAATAAACAAATCTACTTATATAAATTGAAAAATCACAACTTATTACTATCATTTACTAGATTGGAAAATCCCAATTGTCTGCACAATACAACAAATGACCTTATTTCCGCTTCATGTTAGCATTTCAAGTTAATGCATTGAAGATAAAACCTAATGAGAGCAATGAAACAACTCAATTATCAAGTCAGTAACCCAATTGTGTATGATTGAAAGCTACGAAAGATTTAGATGGATAACTGTAGCTTCAATTTGTTATAGTTTTCAAGTCAGATTTAGATGGTTTTCTCTACAAGTAAGATATAACTTAATAGCTCAAATTGTTGTTTAACTGGAGTTTGCGCACTATACATCAGCAATGTAATCCCAGGAGTTGAATTGAGTTACTATTTTGGTTCTCAAATGAGTAGCAATAACTAATTTCAATTATATAGTTTTCTGTAAAATAGTTCAACATCTTGAGCTGCATATTACCTACCTTAAATCTGTGTCCAGTTATTAAAATACATTTTAAGATCATCTACAAGGTACAAATCTTGAAAGACCGCTAGCAAATTTGTACTCAGCAAAGGAAAACTGTAAAGTTATTTATGAATGTGTCGGTGTAGAGGATGATTTTTTGTGGAACCTCTTTCGGGCTTACTTTTTCAAAGGTAGGAATACGAATACGGAATGGTATGGGGTACTAGGAATAGCATATCATGAAGTTTATGATGTCAAGCAACACATGAGTACATGAGGCTCTAGGTAAAATATAATGTCAAATGATTCTTCTAAACAACAAGTTACATGGTTTCCTACTGCCTTTTACACTGCTGCAGTTCACTGTCCTGCTACGGGTCCTTCCTACCTAAGAAAACCAACAAAATCAAACTGAACGTATATTCTGTGTCTGACATAGGGATGCATCACAGGACCTATTATCTTGTTATGAAGCAAACATAGAAGTTCTCACATTTTACAATTTGACGAGGAATTGTTCTTTATATATCTACCAATAATCTTCAATGGCGGATAATTTGAGCTCGATGTCTACTATGTTTTCCATCTAGAAAGTCAGCTGAGTTTAGATTTTATATAATTCCATTTGCTCATTCTTGCGGAGCTCAAGTGTAGAAGAAACAGTATCTTCACAACTGCCATGGGATAATGCTATTAGGCTGGTGGGTTTATATCAGCTGAGATCATTTCAGTTTGGAACTAATATGTAAACAAGGAAATAAAAATCCTGAAATATTTGTTCAAATATTAAATGTGGCTCAGCTCCACAGGTTAAAGATGTTTAGAGACAACATAAAGGGCATGTTTGGCTAATACTTATCATTTTATGAAACATTATAAGTGACTTATTACTTATCTTTACTTATTTTGTTAGAGGGCAAAGTAGTCATTTAATCAATAAACAAATCTACTTATATAAATTGAAAAATCACAACTTATTACTAGTTAAAAATAGGCTAGATATCAGAAGAAACCCCTTAAGTTTGGACGATTATCAAATAACCTCCCGTAGCTTTCAAAATACCAACCCCCTTTAACTTTAAGATTTTATCCGAAACCACCCTCTCCCCACCCCATAAGTGTGAATCACAATTTTCATTGAAGAAAATACCCTCTGCATGATTTTATCCACCCACGTGAAAAATTGCGATAAAGGTTGTTTGGGAGTGATTAAATCTAAAAGTTCAAGGGGGTTTTCTGATAACCCCGAGACTTATGGTGGGTTTTCTAATATTTTGCAAGTTATGGGGGTTATCTGATAATTGTTGAATCTTACGGGGTTTTTTCTGATATTAATTACAATGAAAATAAGTAATTAAGAAAGTTTTTCCGCACATGATTTCGGACTCTTATAAGTAAAAAACGCACTTATAAGTTAAAATAAGTAGGTCGCCAAACATGCTCAAAGATTAAATGTCTAATCTGAATTTAATAAACGAAAGTTTGTTAGAGGAATTCTTGTTCATGATCAAGTTTGTAGTAATACAAAGATGTGATAACTCAAAAGCTTTAAGATTTTAAACATATAATGCTATTTCTGACAATGGATAAAAACTTAACCATGTTCAATTTTAAATATAGTGGGACTACTTATGGATTATTGCATCAAATGTTAAATAAATAAAAATGCATAATGAGCTTCCCTAAAAGTGAGAGCACACAAAGAAAAGTAGCAAAAGCCAAATATAGAATATGGCCATTGAGATTTAGCAGTAAATTTAAAAAGAAAAAAGAAAAAAAAAAAGAATGAGATGAAATAAAAATTTAGAAGAGTGAGGCCATTGAAATTAACCACTATTATCTCCTTTCCACATTTGTTTGGGATTGCTACAGTTTTGACACTCTAACACTAGAAATTCGGGTTCAAAATGAATTGAAATCTTCATGTAAGACTTCCTTATAGGCCGTTGAGATTTTTATGAGTCAATTAAAAGTCAATAACTTAAAGAAACAGAAGAGGCGGAATAAATTTAGATGAGTGAGGCATTTAAACAAACAGGGAGAATGCATAGCCAAAAATGAATACCTTTAACGACCTCCCACATCATATTCTGAGGAGGCAGCGGATCGCCGGTGTTATTGTAGTTCCACCATCGACGTCATCGTCACCGGAGTTGCGTCAGAGGAGGAGGACGAGGGCAATAAGATCAACACCGCTGCCGTCGTCTCTCATTCGGATCGAGATTTGGATCCTGTATTCGATTCGGTCAGCTTTTTAATCCCACATCGGGTGCGTGGGAGTGATTAATAGTATTTTTATTACCTAATCCAACTTAGGTAACCGCTGAGCCTGGTAACTCGGGCTTGTAACCCAAGTGGGAGCAATAAGATTGGTTGGATGAGGCAGCAGCGCGAGAGGATGACTTATACAATACATGGGGCACATATACATACATACGTGACATACATACATAATTTGGGTGATTAATCCCCATACAGCAAGGACATACATACATGTACATAATTTGGGTGCTTAATCCCCATACAGCAAGGACATACATACATGTACATAATTTGGGTGATTAATCCCCATACAGCAAGGACATACATACATAATTTGGGTGATTAATCCCCATACAGCAAGGACATACATACATGTACATAATTTGGGTGCTTAATCCCCATACAGCAAGGACATACATACATGTACATAATTTGGGTGATTAATCCCCATACAGCAAGGACATACATACATAATTTGGGTGATTAATCCCCATACAGCAAGGACATACATACATGTACATAATTTGGGTGCTTAATCCCCATACAGCAAGGACATACATACATGTACATAATTTGGGTGCTTAATCCCCATACAGCAAGGACATACATACATAATTTGGGTGCTTAATCCCCATACAGCAAGGACATACATACATGTACATAATTTGGGTGATTAATCCCCATACAGCAAGGACATACATACATAATTTGGGTGATTAATCCCCATACAGCAAGGACATACATACATAATTTGGGTGATTAATCCCCATACAGCAAGGACATACATACATAATTTGGGTGATTAATCCCCATACAGCAAGGACATACATACATGTACATAATTTGGGTGCTTAATCCCCATACAGCAAGGACATACATACATAATTTGGGTGCTTAATCCCCATACAGCAAGGACATACATACATAATTTGGGTGATTAATCCCCATACAGCAAGGACATACATACATGTACATAATTTGGGTGATTAATCCCCATACAGCAAGGACATACATACATAATTTGGGTGATTAATCCCCATACAGCAAGGACATACATACATAATTTGGGTGATTAATCCCCATACAGCAAGGACATACATACATAATTTGGGTGCTTAATCCCCATACAGCAAGGACATACATACATAATTTGGGTGATTAATCCCCATACAGCAAGGACATACATACATAATTTGGGTGCTTAATCCCCATACAGCAAGGACATACATACATAATTTGGGTGATTAATCCCCATACAGCAAGGACATACATACATAATTTGGGTGATTAATCCCCATACAGCAAGGACATACATACATGTACATAATTTGGGTGATTAATCCCCATACAGCAAAGTACATATCGACATACATACATATATACGCCAAGATACCAGGTAAGATCAAACATACATTTGAACAATTAAGTTCTCATACCCTACTATTCGGACAACCATCTTTTTAATTTATTTATTCCTTTTTAAAACCGTCTCTTTCAATTTGTTTATTCCTAAATCGTAAACCTTCTTTTAAATTTTTACCCTTTCTTCATAAACATCTTAAAACTTATATAAATTTCAAACTTACACATTATATAATATATATTTATTTACAAAAAATATTAATAAAATATAACATATTTTTTAGTATTAGTCCCCCAAATCTCTTGCATTTTGATATTAGGCCCCCAAATCTTGATCTATCGAATTAGTCCCTCCCCCACCCCACCCCAACCCCAAAAAGCCTTAAACTCCCACACAATAAAAATTACCGAAGGACTAACAAAACCTCACGTGAGGTTTAACTTAAAGTCAAACAGTCATTTGACGAGTTAACTGTTATGCGTGAAGACCTGCACTAAAATTACATCTAGTGCCCTCCACTTTGAGTTCTATTCATACTCCTATTTTGTAATTGTCCATCTTGTTGAAATAAACTTGTGGTAAGCTCAAGCATACATTTGGAAAATTAAGCCCACAACCCTCTACTACACAAACAACTATCTTTTGGAAATTTATTTATTCCTTTTTCATAAACTGTTTTTTTTTCAATTTTTTATTCCTTATTAGTATTCCTTATTAAGTAAACCTTCTTTTTAATTTGTTTGTTTTTCCTTGATAAACATCTTTAAACTGATATGAATTTCAAACTTACACATTATATATTAGATATTTATTTACGAAAAATATTGGCAAAATATAAGGGATTTTTCAATAATAGTCCCCCAAATCTCTTGCATTTTGATATTAGGCCCCCCACATCTTGATATATTGAATTAGCCCCGCAAATCCTTAACCTTCCACACAATAAAAATTACCCAAGGACTAACAAAACCTCACGTGAGCTTTAACTTAAAGTTAAACCGTTATTTGACGAGTTAACTATTATGCGTGGAGACCCGCACTAAAATTACATCTAGTGCCCTCCTCTATTCATACTCCTATTTTATAATTGTCCATCTTGTTGAAATAAACATGTGGTAAGCTCAAGCATACATTTGGACAGTTAAGCCTTTACATATACACATCCCAGGTAAGGTCAAACATATATTAATTTGGACAATTAAGCCCGCTACCCTCTACTACCCAGACAACCATCTTTTAGAATTTATTTATTCCTTTTTCATAAATCGTCCTTTTGAATTTGTTTATTCCTTATTCTTAAACCTTCTTTTTGAATTTGTTTATTCTTTCTTCATAAACATCTTAAAACTTATATGAATTTCAAAATTATACATTATATATTATATATTTATTTACAAAAATAATGGGAAAATATAAGGTATTTTTCAACATTAGTCATCCAAATCTCTTGTATTTTGATATTAGGCCCCAATATTGATATAATGAATTAGCCCCCAAATCCTTAACCTCCCACACAATGAAAATTACCCAAGGACTAACAAAACTCACGTGGGTTTTAACTTAAAGTTAAACCGTCATTTGATGGGTTAACTATTATGCATAAAGTGGCTCACTAAAATTACATTTAATACCCTCCTCTTTGAGTTCTATTCATACTCCTATTTTATAATTATCCATCTTGCTGAAATAGACATGTGGTAAAATATCTTCCTAGTTATTGCCGATTTCATCTTTGTTTAAAACTTACCAAAGACTTAAACTCCATTAGATGTTTAGTATCATGAAATATACATAAATCAAAATTGACATAAATTATTATCTTTATAGCTTTTAATTTATTTCATTTTTTATGATAAATTAATTAAATAATAAAAATTGATGCCATTTTTTTAATAATTCGGATGTTTGCAAATTAAATTTGAATTTAATTTAATGTGACATTAAATAGTATGTTTTTCTAGTTTTGATAAGGATAAAGTTGTTTTTTAATAAAAGGTAAGAGGATCAACGTCCTTAGCCCTTCTTTGTTTACCAAAACAATAAAGTAAATAGCTCATCTTAAGTATCCATTCGAATCAGAATTTAATTATCTTTGATCCGTTATATCTGGTAAATCAAGTTAATCCTTCTCCTTAATCCTAATCCTCCTCTCTTAACCCCTTGTTAAATGGCACCTAGGCGTTTTGAAATTAGGTCCCAAAATTTTCACATTTTGAAACTAGTCCTTCTAATTTTTAGCTAGATTAAAAGATTTTGGGGACTAATTTCAAAATACTTAAAATTTTGAGGGAATAATTTTAAAATATGAATATTTGTAGGGCTAATTTTAAAAGAATTAAAAATTTGGTGGTTGGGATGGGGGTTGGTGGGGGAGTAATTTCAATATATCAATATTTGAGGGAGTAATTTTAAAATATGATTTAACTTTGATTGAGATGTAGTCATAAGTTTATTTAGTTATATATTAGTATTTGTTTGAATTAAAACAAATCAAGATAGATTTTAGTTAAGAATTAAAGAATTGGAGAAATTTAAAATGCTATATAATTTCCAAAAATAGATTTATGTAGATTTGCAATCTGTAGTAGAGAAGTTATAATCAAATGTTAAAATAAACAGTTTTTCAATATTAGTCTCTTAAATCTTTAATATTTTGATATAAGAATTGGCGACCTGACAAGGTTTCAGTGTTTTAAGGGGTTTGCTAATTGAGAAAAACTTGATGTGTTGAATCCTTAATGGGGTCTCACGATTGACGATGGTGGGTTGTCCACCTACTCTCTTCTAATGCCTAAGTTCGACCATTCATGAAAAAGACTAAGAAATAAAAATGGGCTAGGGTTTTAGAGTAGATTCATCAATTAGATCAGATGAGATCCTTTTACCTGTGCACTGGACTGGATGATATATTTGTAGTGATTTGCATATGCAAATTACGTAGTACACGCGTCTCATCCTATTGGCCGAGGTTGTTATGATAGTTTCTTGGCTAGCAAGAGAGTCTGCATGTCTTGACCTTATCAAGCAAAACATACTAACGACTAGGTCCACCCGCAATATCCTTCTTTCTCTTTCTCTTCTTGGTGGAGGTCCCTTCAAGTTCAAGGGGGCATTTGCATCTTCCTTGTTGTTCTTCTTCTCCCGAGGTCTGTTCCCATTGCGAAGCTCGCCTTGTTCTGCTAACCTCATTAATCATGAGCCCAGGGAGAATGATGCCTGGAACTTTGAGCTAACTTCTTTTGTAAGAACCCTAGAGGGGGGTGAATAAGGTTATTAGGATTTTGTATATTTTTTTGGATTTTGAGGAGGAAGGAAAATGTTGAAAGGATAGAAGAAACTTTGGATAATGCAAAGGATGAAATAGATTAAGGGAAGATCAATGGGAGTGTGATGAGTGTCTAATGATCACAATGGGAATGTCTCTTGAAAAGTCAAGGATGTTTTAGCAAATGTCTCTATTATGTGAGAGAGAATATATAAATAGATAGTTTCCCAAAATGTGAAGGGCAAATATGGATAACTTATATTAACGAGAAATCACAACTTAGAGCTTGTACAGGACATATAATGTGGTTCGCCCTCCAACTGGACTCTATCCACCTACCTGGCACCTCAACTAGGATTTGACAAATTCATTATACTTGAACTTCCTATAAAAGTTTCCGGATTACAACGCAGCTTCCTACCGCACTTGACAGCCTCAAATTGTTAGCTTCTCACTACTTTTCACCCTGAAGCGTTCACTTGTTTACAAGGAGATTTTCAAGAGTTCTCACAATACAGGATTTGAGAACAAGTATTCACTCATATAACAGCAAGCACTCTTGATTTTATAGCTTGAGGTTCTAATAGCTTGCTAATGTTAAAGTAGGATGTTTTAGTGACACTTAAGGATTTTGATCAGGAAGAGTGTATTAAGTAGGCAGGGAAGGCCATGAAGGCTCCTGGCTCTTTCATTTGGTTGAGGATGAGATGTGAGATATTAATTGTGATTTTCGTGGGGAGAACATAGATTAGAAGCATAGTTTCCATCTTAATGGAACTAAAATGACTGCCTTTGGGGTATGTGGTTGAACATGCAAATTTTGAAGAACACTCTGCTGTAGTCATTTAGGTCTCTGTACACAAAATTCCCTTCAGAATAGGAAATTTCCCAGCAAACAAAGTTTTCATAAACTCAATTTTATTCCAGTTTAACTTATCAGGGGTTTGACCAGAGATGGCTAACCCAACATTTAGGATGTTTGTAACTGTAGCTAACAATTCAGAAGTTATGCTGATTTCTACCCCCTTTACTCCGGATTTTATCACTCTTCTTTCCATTGTAGATTTGCATAGAACATAACCATGAGTCTAGGATAGTAAACATCATCTTTAGAAATAAAGTCAAGATTACATTATTTCATGAGGGCTTCGACATTACAGAACCTCATATTAGCTAGATCAACTGGTCGTTCAAAGTTGAAATTGTTGTCGGGGTGATGATAGTAGAACTAGTTTGCATCTTCTCTCTTGAGTTGTTGATTCTCCTTGTCATTCAACTTGATTTCTACTAGATTGACTTCTTAATTTTTCCCTTTAGTACTGTAGCAGACAACTTCTTTGTAGAGATTAATGAATTTGGTGATTCTCTTAGATGAGGACCCCATGGGTTTAGAGATCAAGAGATTAGAGAGTTTCTGATTTGGGGGAAAAGATGAACCGAGAATTAGATGAGAGGTAGTGAAGAAGTGAATTTAAGAGAGCAGTTGAGATAGTGGAGGAGAGTAATTAGATGAGATGGGCGGTTTAAAATTATAACTGCTTGTCACTTCATCTGCCTCTTGTTTGAATTTAAAGCCTGGAACAAAAAACTAAAAAATAGAGGGGGCACAATCTACAGAGAATAAGAGTACTGTAGTAGAAGATATAGATTCATGATTTGATTTTAGTATTCTCTGAATAAGGGATATGGAAGTTCTATTGCAATTCACATGGAAGATCTGATAAGTATAAAGGGAAGATACAAGATTGTGACATGGGAATTCCCTAGGGAAGTTGCAGATTGCTACATATATTTATACTTATTAAGTAATATAAAACTGTTGCCCATTTTTCCCAATACCCAAAGCTCTTCTAATTTTTGCAAAATTGTTCCTCAGCTAGGGGTTTTGTAGAAATGCCAGATAGTTGTTGTTTTGTGTCAATGTACTCTACAGGTATATCATCATATTCCACATGGGATTTATGGAAATGGTGCCTAACATCAATTTGTTTAGTTCTAGAAAGTAAAATAGAATTATTAGATAGATTAAATGCACTTGTATTGTCAAATGTGACATTAAAATCTTTCATTGTTTGTTTCATCCAAAAAATTTGTGCACAGCATAGCCATCAGCAATATATTCTACTTTTATAGTGGATAAAGCAATAGAATTTTGCTTTTTATTGAACCAAGAGACAAGAGAATGTCCAAGGAATTGACAAGTTCCTCTCGTACTCTTTTTGTCAATTCTAATCTCGGCAAAGCCTGCATCACTATAACTAATAAGGTCAAATGAATTAGACTTTGGATAAAATAAACCATAATCACAAGTATCTTTAATGTATCTAGTAATCCTTTTATAGCATGAAGATGTGATTCTTTTGGACGTGATTGATATCTAACACCTAGGTAAATACTAAACATAATGTTATGCCTACTAGCAATAAGATACAACAAGCTACCAATCATACCTTTGTAAAGTTTTTCATCAAACATCTTAACATTTTCATCTTTATCAAGCTTTGTTGTGATACTCATGGGAGTAGAAAGTGTCTTATCATCTTCCTTGTGAAACTTCTTGACAAGTTTGCTTGAGTATTTTTCTTAGCAAATAAAGATACCATCATTTTCTTGTTTGATTTACAATATAAACAAGTAGTTAGTTCTTCCATCATAATCATTTCAAAATCATCTTGCATGATCTTAGAAAATTCTTGTAAAGATTTTCATTAGTAGCACCAAAAATGATATCATCAACATATATTTGAACAAGTAGAATCATATTTATCATGCTTGATGAAGAAGGTACTATCTACTATACCTTTTGTAAAACCATGGCCTAAGAGAAACTTTGATAGTCTCTCAAACCAAGCTCTAAGGGCTTGCTTCAAGCCATAAAAAGCCTTATGCAACTTATAGGTACGATTTGAAAATTCATGAGATGTACACCCTGGGGGTTGTGCAACATAAACTTTTTTTGTTAGAAAACCATTCAAAATAGCACTTTTTACATCCATTTGAAAAATTTTAAAATCTTTATGACATGCAAATTCAAGAAGCATCCAAATGGCCTCAAGTCTAGCTATAGGAACAAAGGTCTCATCAAAATGTATGCCCTCTTCTTGGTTGTATCCTTCGGCAACTAATCTGGCTTTGTTTCTTGTAACAGTGCAAGATTTATCTAACTTATTTCTGAAAACCCATTGGGTACTAATGATAGAATAATCCTTGGGAGACTTGACAAGTTCCCAAATATTGTTTCTCTGAAAGTTACCAAGCTCATCTTGCATAGCAATAAACTATATGATTGATTTTGAAGGGCTTCAGAAATAGTTTTTGTTTCAATGTGTGAAAGAAATGATATGAACGCATCTTGGTTATATGATTGTGATCTGGTCAAGATACCGGAGGAAATATCGGCTATCACTTGCTCTTTTGGATGGCCTTTGATGTCCTTCCAATTTGTGGGATGGTTATGAATGATTTGTGGCTCCTTTTGTTGATCCATGCAATCGGATACATCATCTAATTCTTCCTTAGAAATTTCCTATATTTGTTCTGTGAAAGTTCCCTATAAGTTCCCTTGGGAAGTCCCATGGAATGTTCGATTGTTGTCTTTGGGAAGTTCCAGGGATTTTTAGCAGTGTTTCCTTCTGCATCTTCAGCAACAATACTTAGAGAAATATGATTAGCTTCTTTAAATTTCACATGAATAGATTCCTCCACAGTGAGAGTATTTTTACTAAAAACTCTATAAGCTTTGCTAGAAGATGAGTAACCTAGAAATATACCTTCAAAAAACTTTTGACCAAACTTACCCAAATTATCCTTTATGTTGAGAATAAAGCATTTACATCCAAATACTCTGAAGTAATTTATGTTAGGAGTTTTACCGCAATAGAGTTTATAAGGAATCTTCTTCAGTAAAGGTATGATGAGTACTCTATTCAGGATCAGGCAAGCTATTTTGACACTTCATCCTAAACATTCTTAGGCAAGGATGAAGAATTGAGCATTGTTCTGGCCATTTCCTAGAGAGTCATGTTCTTTCTTCCACCTAACCATTTGTTGTGGTGTCCTTGGGGCTACAAAAGTGTGTTTGATTCCTTCCTCTAGACAGAAGCTATTGAGCTTTTCAATCTCAAATTCCCTACCGTGATCACTTCTGATGCTAATGATATGGTTGCCACATTCTTTTTCATCTCTTTTATAAAATGAGAAAATATCTGAAATACTTCATTTTTATGAGTGAGAAATAAAGCCCAAGTGAATCTTGGATAATCATCAACTATAATAAAAAGTACATGATTTACCATTCATACTAGCAACACTTGAAGGACCAAATAGATCTATATGAATAAGTTCAAGGGGTTTAGAAGTGGATACCATGTTCCTATCACGAAAGGAATTTTTGACTTATTTGTTTTGTTGACATTCATCATAAACATTGTGCTTTAGAGCTGTAAGCATAGGAACGTCTCATAATAAACTTTTCCTTGAGACTTTGCTAATTAGATCAAAGTTTGCATGCCCAATCCGTTTATGCTATAACCATGTATCTTCATCTATGGCTGCTAAATATTTTACCTTTTTGTTAGATCATAAAAATTAATAGCGTAAACATTTACATCTATGTAAGCTTCAAACACCAAGTTCCCGTTAGTATCATAAATAGAGCATTTGTTTGATAGAAATTTAATTGAAAGATTATTATCACATAATTAATCTATGCTAATCAAGTTAGCCTTAAGTCCATCAACTAATAGTTTTTTTTAAGCATAAGTGAGTGATTTTTACCAAAAGTTCCAATACTAATGATGTTACCTTCATCATTATCTCCAAAGGTGACTTTGCCACCTTTGTAACTTGATAAGGTTGCAAATAAGGTTGAATCTTCTGTCATATGTCTTGAGCAACCACTATCAAGGTACCATTGTCAGCTATGTTGGGAGAGGTTACATTCCTACAAGAAAGAGTTGTGATATGTATTTAGGTACCCACTTGTAGTTGGGTCCTTGGGTATTAGTACTCCCTTTTGGTACACATTTAAGATAAGGGTTTATTTAAGTGTTTTCTCAGATAAAATATTTTGTACTAATATGCCATATTTTCATACAATTGGTGCAAGTGACTTTCGGATTATATTTAGAACCACTTAATCTATGTGCATGGAAAGATCCATTATAATATTTTTGTTGTAAGAAACCTTAAGAATGTCCTAGAGAAGTTCTATATACCTTTTAGGATAACCAGGAACCTTGCTGGAAGTTTCTTAAAAATGTCCAAACAAAGTGTTATGATACATTCCATGGAAGGATTTAGGGGAACAGCTGGAAGTTCCCTCAACAGAAATATTTATTTTGCCTTGAACTATTATTTTTTTTATAATTTATCAATAAGCTCTTACCGTGCTTTAACTTTGTTATGGTCATAACCTCTAACCGGTGATTAAGGAGAAAACCAAGTCCTGACATGGATAAACGCTTGCTTGTCGGCGAGAACAGACACGAGCCTCCACTCCCAACCCGCAGGGCGGCCTGCACCTACCGACTCCGCCATGGTCCGTTAAGCGATTATCACCGTGGCCGACGCGAAAGGCGGTGCAAGTCAGCCCATCAACAACTTTATCCGCGGACGGCGAAAGCGGTGCAAGTCAGCCATCAACAACTTTATCCGCGGACGGCGAAAGCGGTGCAAGTCAGCCATCAACAACTTTATCCGCGGACGGCGAAAGCGGTGCAAGTCAGCCATCAACAACTTTATCCGCGGACGACGCGAAAGGCGGTGCTAGTCGTCCTCCCAACCCGTCACCCATTATAGCCCCGTCCAACCAGCCGTCGGCCTCTCCCGACAATGCGAAGCGAATCTAGGCCCCCACTTCCCAGCCACCCGTCCTCTGGGACGACGCTGAAGGCGGCACTGGTCGTCCCCTTCAGTTGATTACCTCAAAGGACATCCCGAGAGGCCGTGCGAGTCGGCCACCCGGCCTCAGCTCCCCCCTATCTCATCCTGCGTGGTTCTCTCCGCTCGAACGACGGTTATGCAGTACTCAGACCCATCAACATCGCATTAAATGCAGCGGTTAACTCCCGTCTCTCACGATATTTAAGGCACCTCGGACCCATGCATTTCTGACCGTCAATCCCATCCCATTAATGGCGAGTAGACCATCTGAGACCCTCAAACTACCGCGGTTTGACTCTGTAAAGGCCAGCCCCATAGCGAGACAAACAAAATGCTCACCAATCAGCGACTCACGTGGGAGAGAGTGACTCATCGATGGTTCCTTAACCGATGGCGCTAAATATTTTACCTTTTGTTAGATCATAAAATTAATAGCGTAAACATTTACATCTATGTAAGCTTCAAACACCAAGTTCCGTTAGTATCATAAATAGAGCATTTGTTTGATAGAAATTTAATTGAAAGATTATTATCACATAATTAATCTATGCTAATCAAGTTAGCCTTAAGTCCATCAACTAATAGTTTTTTAAGCATAAGTGAGTGATTTTTACCAAAGTTCCAATACTAATGATGTTACCTTCATCATTATCTCCAAAGGTGACTTTGCCACCTTTGTAACTTGATAAGGTTGCAAATAAGGTTGAATCTTCGTCATATGTCTTGAGCAACCACTATCAAGGTACCATTGTCAGCTATGTTGGGAGAGGTTACATTCCTACAAGAAAGAGTTGTGATATGTATTTAGGTACCCACTTGTAGTTGGGTCCTTGGGTATTAGTACTCCCTTTTGGTACACATTTAAGATAAGGGTTTATTTAAGTGTTTTCTCAGATAAAATATTTTGTACTAATATGCCATATTTTCATACAATTGGTGCAAGTGACTTTCGGATTATATTTAGAACCACTTAATCTATGTGCATGGAAAGATCCATTATAATATTTTTGTTGTAAGAAACCTTAAGAATGTCCTAGAGAAGTTCTATATACCTTTTAGGATAACCAGGAACCTTGCTGGAAGTTTCTTAAAAATGTCCAAACAAAGTGTTATGATACATTCCATGGAAGGATTTAGGGGAACAGCTGGAAGTTCCCTCAACAGAAATATTTATTTTGCCTTGAACTATTATTTTTTTTATAATTTATCAATAAGCTCTTACCGTGCTTTAACTTTGTTATGGTCATAACCTCTAACCAGTGATTAAGGAGAAAAACCAAGTGCTGACATGGATAAACGCTTGCTTGTCGGCGAGAACAGACACGAGCCTCCACTCCCAACCCGCAGGGCGGCCTGCACCTACCGACTCCGCCATGGTCCGTTAAGCGATTATCACCGTGGCCGACGCGAAAGGCGGTGCAAGTCAGCCCATCAACAACTTTATCCGCGGACGGCGAAGGCGATGAGTGCGTCGCCGACCAATGGATCGCCTGAGCTATTCCGTCGCGTCCCGCGAACAACGTGAGGACGACCAGCTGCCACCTTCCGACCGCTAGTCTGCTCGGACGACGCGAAAGGCGGTGCTAGTCGTCCTCCCAACCCGTCACCCATTATAGCCCCGTCCAACCAGCCGTCGGCCTCTCCCGAGCAATGCGGCGAATCTAGGCCCCACTTCCCGCCACCCGCCCTTCGACGACGCTGCACCGGTCGCCCCTTCGCTTGATTACCTCAAAGGACATCCCGAGAGGCCGTGCGAGTCGGCCACCCGGCCTCAGCTCCCCCTATCTCATCCTGCGTGGTTCTCTCCGCTCGAACGACGGTTATGCAGTACTCAGACCCATCAACATCGCATTAAATGCACTGACAGCCCCTTAACTCCCCGTCTCTCCACGATATTTAAGGCACCTCGGACCCATGCAGCTACGTGCTACGGCCAATCCCATCCCATTAATGGCGAGTAGACCATACAGACCCTCAAACTACCCGCGGTTTGACTCCTGTAAAGGCCAGCCCCCATAGCAGACAAACAAAATGCTCAGCCAATCACTGACTCACACGTGGGAGAGAGGGCTGACTCATCAGTGGTTCCTTAACCGATGGAAAGACGGAAATACCCCCTCAACCCTAAGTATATATAGCAACGTGAACAGCGAACCAGGTAAGCAATCTTTTCTGAGTAAATTCCTGCTCCATTAGATTATCTCCCTCCTTACTAACTTGACCGTCGGAGGAACCACCGGAGATCTCAACTCCGCCTCTTCCGCAGGTCCCTCTTTCTGCTGTAGGCGAGTCCCTTGATTGGAGTCACCGTCGCTGGGCTTTAGGAGAGAAGGCGGACTCCGCTCTCTTAAAAACTAAACTCACCCGAGGTTAGTGGCTGTGATTATATACATCAACAGTTTGGCGCCCACCGTGGGGCCTCCTTTCTTCTTCTTGCAGTCATGTCCAGCGGCGATGATCTTTCCGGGTCAGGGAACCTACCTGCGGGCTATGTCACTCAAGCCCAACTCCAGGAATCCACCGAGAAGATCACCCAAGCCATGCAAGCAACCATGCAAGCCCAGCTCAAAGCTTTTGCAGATGACCTCTTCACTTTCGCCTCGGCTCTTGCGGCCACGGCAAGCGCCATCGGCAACTGGCGGACCGGCCTTCCGCCGGCCGCCACTCCACCGCTTCGGCGACCGCCGCCGTCTGGCGAGATCCGGCTCGAGACTCCTCACATTGACAAGTCACGGAGGGACGCCCGAGGCCAGCGCCGTCTCACCCTGCGAGGGCAGCGGCTCGAGCCAATATTAGCGCCGCCCTTGCCTTCGACCTCACCGATGAAAGCCCTTCTCGGCCAAAGGCTAGGGAGCCACGAGCCGCGGCCTCTAGACCTCGCGCCCACTTGTGACGCGCTCCCAACCGCCCACCAGCGCCTGGCGACTACAATCAAGTGTATCGGCCCGGTCGCCCGATGCCATCGGAGGAACACCCCTTCACCGACTCCATCATGAGGCGCCGGCGAGAAGTTCAAGATGCCGACAATGGACAAATGCGGGGGTGATAGAGACCCGGCGAACATGTGCGGGACTACCACAACACCATGATCATGATGCAAGCAGGCGACCATCATCCGCGCTTCCCGTCACTTTGGCGAGGGAGTGCCAAGCTTTGGTGGAACTCATTGGAGAAGAAGTCCATTGGTAGCCGAAGAAGCGGCCGGTTCATACACCACTTCTTGGCCAACGCCAAGCCCAAATTACCCTCCAGTGTGCTCATCCAGACCAAGCAAGAGCCGGACAAAAGCCTCAGATCCTACATTAAGAGATTTCAGGTGAAGAGACTAGAAGTCGAAGACCAAGGGAGCAAAGTCGCTATGGCGACTCACGGTGGCGGCTGCGACACGGTGACTTGTCTAAAGCCCTCAACAAGAAGCCCATCGGGGAGCTCGAGCACTTGATGTCCAAAGCCCATGCCTACATGAACATGGAAGAAGCAGAAGCATACAAGATCGCCACAGCGGCCGAGTCTAGCAAGACGGCCACGACCATATTGGCCCTCCGCAAGCAGCGTTTGCCTCATCATCCTCCTCAGCAGACCACCTATGCGGCTCCGGTAGCCCCTCCCGCTAGGTCGGCTCCAGACCCGCCTCGGAAAGAAGAGCCCAGACACATCCCAAGGAATCCTCCTCCCAAGAACAACCGCAACGGTCGGTTCGATAGAAGGGAGGACAGAAGAGCAGATGCTCCCCCTCCAGTGTTCACAGTCCTCAACACCTCCCTTTGGGGCCACAGACAAGGCCCGGAGGGAGGGCTCCTCCACAAACCCCGCCACAGATGAGGACATACCCGAACAAGAGAGATCCGCGGCGATTCTGTCGATACCACCGAGATCACGGCCACGACACCAGAGACTGCCGTGTTCTCCAGAAGGACATTGAAGACCTCATTCAGAGAGGCTTCTTGAAGAACTTGATCTATCGAGAGCAGCATCCCAAGAGGGACGACCACCGACCTCGCTCCCGATCTCCCCGACCTCGACCCAACTTCGAACCTGAGGACAAAGGGAGTGGGGGTTATCAATACCATCAGTGGAGGTCCTACCTTAGGTAGGGAATCCAATAACGCCCGAAAGAGGTATGCCAAGCATGCTTTACGGGTGAACAGCTGCGACAAGAAGCAGAAGGCCGATGTGTCCATCTCTTTTAGCGAGGCTGACTTGGAAGGAGTCGAAATGCCTCATGACGACCCCATCGTCATATCAGCCGACATCTACGACTTTAAGGTGAAGAGGATCATGTTCGACACCGGGAGCTCTGTCGACATATTGTTTTTGGACGCGTTCAACCGTATGGGTATTAACAGGTCCAAACTCCAGCCGTCTCTGGGTCCCCTGATTGGTTTCACGGGACATTCCCAGCTTCCAGAGGGACAGATCACCCTTCCCTCGACCGTTGACAACCCCGCGTTAATCACCGCTGACGCCCGCCATAATAATGGACATCAAGTCGGCGCATAATGTCATCTTGGGCCGAACGTCTCTCCACCACTTGCAAGCCATCCCGTCCACCTATCATCAGATGATCAAATTCTCGACATCAAGAGGAGTGGGGATAGTCCGGAGCGACCAGAAGGAAGCCCGAGCTTGCTACGCCCTCTCCACCAAGGGAAAAGGAGCCGCGACCGCCATGCCTATCGAGAAGATGGCTCACCAACTCGAAGAGAAGATGAAGCGCGAGAGGACGACTCCAGTTGAGGACCTCCACGAGATCCCCATCGACCACAAGGGCGAGAGAACGCTCAGGATCGGGTCCAGCCTCTCGGAACCATTAAGAGGTGCAATAATTACTTTTCTTTTATCTAATCTTGATGTGTTTGCTTGGAGTCCAGAGGATATGCCGGGTATCTCGCCTGATGTCATTTGCCATGAGCTCTCTGTCGACCGACACGCCAAGCCAGTTCGTCAGAAGAAGAGGCACAGGGCGGCCAGCGAAGGCGGCGCGAGAAGAGGTCGGCGGCTCACGAAAAGTCGACTTCATTCGGGAGGTCCAGTATCCTGAATGGTTGTCCAACATCGTCCTAGTGAAGAAGTCTAGCGGCAAATGGAGGACATGCGTCGACTTCACCGACCTCAATAAAGCTCGGGGGCGGCTACCCTCTTCCCGCATCGATCGGTTGGTCGGCGAAAGTCGCGGGACATCGATTCTTGAGCTTCTTAGGCGCTTTCTGAGGTTACAACCAGATCCGCATAGCGGAGCATGATCAAGAGAAAACGTCCTTTGTCACTGACCGGGGCACCTTTTGCTACAAAGTAATGCCCTTTGGTCTCAAGAACGCCGGTGCAACCTATCAAAGGCTGGTCAACAAGATCTTCAAACCCCAGCTCGGTCGCAATGTGGAGGCCTATGTGGATGACATCTTGGTAAAATCGAGACTCGCAACTGCCCACATTACCGATTTAGAGGAAACCTTCGCCACCCTCCGGCGCTACCGCATGAAGCTCAACCCGACTAAATGTGCTTTTGGGGTACAATCGGGAAAATTTCTGGGATTTATGATCACCCAGAGGGGGATTGAAGTCAACCCGGAGAAGATAGAGGCCATTGGCGACTCCCAGAGCAGCACCATGAAGGATATTGAGGCTCAATGGAAAGATAGCCGCCTTAAGAGCTTCCTCTCAAGTCGGTGAGAGAAGCCTTCCTTTCTTTAAAATACTCGGAGGGGCCAAAGATCCCAAGAAGCTGGAGTGGGTGAGGAGTCTTTGCGTGCCGAGAGAACTCAAAGCCTATCGAGCACCAAGCCGCTCTTAAGCCAACCCACGAAGGAAACCCTATACGTACTTGGCCATCTGCTTTGGCTGTGAGCTCGGCGTTCGGAGGAGGAAGACCACATCCGGCCGGTCTATTATGTCGGTAGGATCTTAAGAGCGGGGAACTAAACTACCCACAGTGAAAGCATCCTTCGCCCTCATCACCACGCCCGTGAAGCCGTCCGTACTTTCAAGCACACCTATCGTCGTCTGGACGAGCCTCCCGATGAAGAAATCCCTAGGAGCCCCACCACGTCACGGGAGAATGGTCGGCGTGGTCGTCGAACTTAGTGAATATGGCGTGCAGTTCGAGCCCAGGACCACCATAAAGGCACAAGCATTGGCCGACTTCCTTATAGAATCCACCTCACCAGATGGCGAACCAGATGATCTCGTCGTCCCTGCTCAACCCGCGCCCCTAAAGGGCGAACAGCAGCGACACCTCCCCATGCCCTTTGCACGAAGGCGACTCCCGAAGTCGCCTCTTGGTGGAAATTGAAAGTGGATGGATCCTCAAGTGAAGGCGAGGGGGGCCGGTCGTGTCCCTACGCAGCCAGAGGCGAGTCAGGCGATCCATCGCCTTCAAGTTCCCGCCTCGAACAATGAGGCGAATCTGAAGCTCTCATCGCCGGCACTGGGTGCGCCACCAAGCGTGGAGAGCGATTGTGTTGGCCGATTCTCAGCTGATGGTTCATCGGGTTAGCGGCAAGTCGCCGCCAAAGATAAGAGGATGGCTCGGTGCACGAAGATTGTCAAGGACTGTTGCCCGCCGTAGCGTCAAAATCGTCCAAGTCCCCAGCGCGCCAGCAGCGGCGCCTTGTCGGCTTCGGCGTCAACCGGCTCCTTGAGTAGCTCGGACCCATCTTTGCCGACACACTCCGCATCCGGCATTGCGGGACCCCCTCGGGCGTCATGCAAATAGATACTCCCCATGAATCTGGCGGATGGACCTATCATCCAATTCTTGATGGCGGCTCTTTACCTACCAACGGCGAGCAAAGAGTTTGCGAGAACAGCCGCCGCTACCTCATGATTGGCCGGCTCTGGGGCGTCCTATCTAGCCGGAGTGGGGCCCTATCTTCGGTGCCGATGGCCAGAAGCTAACTATGTTTTGAGGAAAATCCATGAAGGCACTGCGGCAATCATCGGTGAGAACTCGCCCGAAGATCATCGCCAGGGATACTATTGGCAAACCATTGCGGCCGACTCCCGGCGGCTCGTCTCCACGTGCAAAAAGTGTCAACTGTTCGCGGAGATTCCCAGAGCCGCCGCCACAGAGCTGACTTCTATCTTCAGCCCCTTCCTTTGCCCAATAGGTTTGGATATCTTGGGGCGCTCCCCTTGCTTCGGCGCGCAAGTTCCTGATAGTCGCCATCGACTACTTCACCAAATGGATTGAAGCCGAGCCTTTGGCAAAGATCGGGGAGAGCAACATCACCGGCTTTGCTTGGAAGTCGATCGTATGTCGGTTAAGCGTCCCCGCTCATTCATCACCGACAAGCGGCACCCGGTTCAGCGATGGGGCTTCCAAGATTTTGTGAAGAATGGGAGATCAAGCTCAAGTTAAGCCGGTAGCCCACCCAAGTGCAGCGGTGGCGGCTGCTAATAAATGCATCCTTCAAGCTCGAAGAAGAGGGTCGACCAAGCAATTGGCAATTGGGTCGAAGCTGCGAGCATCTTATGGTCATACAGACAACCCACAAGAGCTCAGCAGGAGAAACCCCATTCATGCTAACTTATGGAGCGGCGGTAACTTGATGGCGGTCGGCATGCCTACCATCCGACTCCAACATTTCGATGAGGAAGTAAATTCGATGGACTTGAGGGCAGTTGGACTGATGGATGAGATCCGGGCGACGCTCTGTGAACAAGTCATCAATAAACAGCGGATGCCCGATACTACAACAAAGAAAGTCCGACCGAGGAGATTCCAAGTCGGCGACCTAGTCTTGAGGAAGGCTGACCCGACAAGGACACAGTGGCAAGTTGGCCCTAATGGGAGGGCCCTACAGTCCTTGAAGAACCAGCCGAAACATCTTGACTCGAAGCCCGAAGGAGAGTCCTACAACATCTCTGGAACATAGAGCACCTCAGGAAGTTTTTTCAATAATTTAGTGTTGTAAATTCAGTTCATTCCCTCCCAATGCAATTCAGTACTCTGCCTCTAATTATTGTTGCTTGTCATGAACTATGCAAGAAACGTCAAAACTACTGCTCGGCCGAATCCAGCGTCAATCAACCCCTCGCGTGCTCAGCCCACGACTCACTACCGAGTTAGGAAAACCCGACCAGCTAGCGAGTCAAGGCAATTTTAGTCGAGATGGGTCGAGCGACCCTGTCCGCTAAGTAGAGTCAAGAAACCCTTCTCGCTAAACCGAGTCAAGAAACTCTTCTCGTTTAGCCGAGTCAAGGAACTCTTCTCGCTTGGTCGCGACGGGTGATCTTGCCCGTTCCACTAAGGAAACGAGCCCCATTCGCCCAGCGAAAGTCGGGTTATCCTTCCTCGATAGGCCGAGCCAAGGCCCCCTACGCTCGCTCACCAACCCCGGAGGAAGCCGCGGCGCGAAAAAGACCTAGGCGCCACGTAAGTCCTAGGCACCCGACCCACGCGGTCGTCCTCTACGGAGTCGTCGCTCCCACGGGGGCCGACTCAGGCTTGCTCTTTGCCTTAAAATAGAGATCGGCCCTGCCGAAAAAGACCTAGGCGCCACGTAAGTCCTAGGCACCCGACCCAGCGGTGCGTCCTCTGGTCGTCACTCCCGGGGGCCGACTTCGGGCTTGCTCTTTGCCTTAAAGCGAGATCGGCCTGCCGAAAAGACCTAGGCGCCACGTAAGTCCTAGGCACCCGACCCAGCGGTGCGTCCTCTGGTCGTCGCTCCCACGGGGCCGACTTCGGGCTTGCTCTTTGCCTTAAAACAAATATCGGCCTGTAGAAAAGACCTAGGTGCCGTGAGTCCTAGGCACCCGACCCAGCGGTGCGTCCTCTGGTCGTCGCTCCCACGGGGGCCGACTCAGGCTTGCTCTTTGCCTTAAAATAGAGATCGGCCCTGCCGAAAAGACCTAGGTGCCGTGAGTCCTAGGCACCCGACCCAGCGGTGCGTCCTCTGGTCGTCGCTCCCACGGGGCCGACTCGAGCTTGCTCTTTGCCTTAAAGCGAGATCGGCCTGCCGAAAAGACCTAGGCTACGTGAGTTCTAGGCACCCGACCAGCGGTCGTCCTCTGGTCGTCACTCCCGGGGGCCGACTTCGGGCTTGCTCTTTGCCTTAAAGCGAGATCGGCCTGCCGAAAAGACCTAGGCTACGTGAGTTCTAGGCACCCGACCAGCGGTGCGTCCTCTGGTCGTCGGCTCCCACGGGGCCGACTCAGCTTGCTCTTTGCCTTAAAATAGAGATCGGCCTGTAGAAAAGACCTAGGCGCCACGTAAGTCCTAGGCACCCGACCCAGCGGTG
Source organism: Asparagus setaceus (assembly GCA_012295165.1). Taxonomy (NCBI): domain Eukaryota; kingdom Viridiplantae; phylum Streptophyta; class Magnoliopsida; order Asparagales; family Asparagaceae; genus Asparagus; species Asparagus setaceus. The sequence continues at coordinate 40,559,232 of CM022705.1, forward strand.
CGTCCTCTGGTCGTCACTCCCGGGGGCCGACTCGGGCTTGCTCTTTGCCTTAAAGCGAGATCGGCCTGCCGAAAAGACCTAGGCGCCACGTAAGTCCTAGGCACCCGACCCAGCGGTGCGTCCTCTGGTCGTCACTCCCGGGGGCCGACTTGGATTGATTTTACTTATAATGTTCATTGTATGCCCCACGAGGGGCCGACTTGGATTCGATTTTACTTATAATGTTCATTGTATGCCCCACGAGGGGCCGACTTGGATCGATTTTACTTATAATGTTCATTGTATGCCCCACGGGGCCGACTTGGATTCGATTTTACTTATAATGTTCATTGTATGCCCCACAGGGGCCGACTTGGATTCGATTTTACTTATAATGTTCATTGTATGCCCCACAGGGGCCGACTTGGATTCGATTTTACTTATAATGTTCATTGTATGCCCCACAGGGGCCGACTTGGATTCGATTTTACTTATAATGTTCATTGTATGCCCCACAGGGGCCGACTTGGATTCGATTTTACTTATAATGTTCATTGTATGCCCCACAGGGGCCGACTTGGATTCGATTTTACTTATAATGTTCATTGTAAACCCCATAGGGGCCGATTTGATTTCGACTTATAATGATTCATAATATGCCCCACAGGGGCCGGCTTGATTTCGATTGATTTATAGTGCTCATTGCAAGCCCCACAGGGGCCGACCGTATTTCGGCGGAGTTAACAATGTTCGTTGTAAGCCCCCTAGAGGCCGACCTAATTCCCAATTAACAAGCCTCGCCGATCAAAGAAAAAAAAAGAGAGAAGAGCCGAGAGTGAGTCGAATGGATGACCACCGTCGCTAAAATGCAACCTTTCATTGATATTCCAAGTAAAGTTTACAATGGTCTGCGCGACCGAAAAGCCAAGACAAAAGAAATTAAAAATACAAGCAAACCCAAATGGACATCCCAATCACCGCTGTCGCCACCATCGACATCTTCGACCTTACCGCCGCCTCCGCTCGTCTCGGCGCCTATGCCGACGCTCTCCTGGGAAAGGAAGCGCCGCAATAGTTGCAGAAGTTAATGAAAGGGCACCGAAATGACCTGGGAAGTCCGAGTGAAGTACTGTCAAAGGATTTGGAACAGTGACCCCATGGCTTCATACCAGCACAATAACTCGGAACCCATGGATGCAAACAAGGCCGCGCTTCTTCGGAGAAACACTCGGCGCTCCAACTATTCCTCGCTGAAACAAACGCAGGGACGACAAGAAACCGTGCCCCTATCACCAGGTGCAAACAAAGGGATTTCCCCCCTTCTTCACAGATGATCGGAACTACCGCCGGCACTCTCAGCTGGAAACCCGCGGAGATGGGGGACTCTGGGGAGAGAACCCACCTCCACACCCCCAACCATCTTTCGTGGCTTCGCCCGGCGCTCGATTTTGAGACCTTGAAAATGGCGTCGAGCCAAAATCAATCGCCAATCTAACGAGAACACGAAGAGTAGTTGCCTCCTCCCTATTTATAACAAAGCCCATAAATGCTAAGCCCCTCGTGATCAGGAGGAAATTAAAATGTGGAACTTCGGCGTCACCTCGGAAATCATAGAGGCACGATGTAGCCTCGAAAATCGCAAAGCGCCTCTTTATTTTAAATGAGACCTACCGCGTATCCCAGAAACCTAAGAGTCAGCAATTAGAGGACGGCCCGCTGACGACATCTGCGCCCCACTCGAGAGATGAATTGACGCCCACTCCACAGCCGTCCGTGACCATGCCACCCAGTGGTCGACCCGACTCACCTAGGGTCGATCATGTCGGACATAAAATTACCAATCGGTAGGCGGGCCATGATCATCGCTCGACCCATTTGCCCTATCGCACAAACCCTAGATAGCCGTTCAGGCCAAAGTCGCTGTTGCCACAAAGCCTAAAGGGCATTCCAAAAAAAGGGGGGGGGGAGTTTGGCGAGTGAAAACACAAACTAGGTTCCATTCATAAGTGAAATGTATTACAAGTACAAGGTGATTTTCCGGCCAAAACCGAAACAAAGAGAACGAACAAAGTGCTAGAGCGACCTAATCTCCTCCCTCGCCGCCATCTCCCTCCTCTCCGTCTTCACCCTCGTCTTCCTCGTCATCCTCATCCTCATCAGGGTTGTCCTCGCCGCTAAGTTGCACCTCTGCCCCCCTGGCTTCCAGGCCTTGCAGAATGCGCAGAGAACTTTCCACCCTGGGAGGATATGCGAGGCTCAATGTTGAGAGAGCGTCCGAAGGAAGTTGGGCTTTTAAGTAGTCGTAGCCCGCTTTGACAGCTAGGGACAGCTCTACTTTTCCCATAGGCCCTTGCCTATACTCTTCAACGACCTCCTTCTTGCCCTCCTCCGACGTTGCGAGCTTAAGCCGGGCTTCGATCGACCTAGCGTCGTCCAAAGCTGATCGATGAGCCGCTTTCGACTCATCGAGGGCGACCCGTAAGTTCCGGCCCTCAAGCCTCGCGACCCCCAGCTCACTCTCCAGCCCCCCAACTTGAGCCTTCCACTCCTCGATCTCCCTCTCGGAGCCCTCAACCGTCCTCTTCAGCTGGGCGACCTCTTCCTTCAGCTTATCGATGACGGCCGCCTGCTTTGAATGATGAGTTTGGAGGTTAGCGATCGTAGATTGCTTGGCCTCCAATTCAACGCGCCACTTGGCGCCGACTTCTGCCTTCTCCGCCTCAAGGGCTGCCACCCTCTTCTCCATTTCTTCTCGGCTCCCCTTCTCTGCAACAAGTCTCTCCGCCAAGTTGCCAGCCACTTTCATCGTGCATGACAGCCGGTTGAAAAGCTCCTCCCCGACCAAGGCCCCTCGAGTTTGGTAACTCAAGAGGGCTAACCGGAGGCCAGTCGAAGGTGTCTCCTCCAGGAGATCCCTATCATGGGGGAGGGTGAACTGTTCCGAAGCGACAAGCTGCCCCCACCCAGAGAGAAGCACCGTACCCTCTTTGTGGAGGGAATGGTCGGAGATGAACCTGTCGCTTTGGGAGGGTTCCTCTCTTGCGGAATACCCTTCCCACAGATCACCGATGAGCTGGGATCGTAGCTCTTTCCACCTCGAACCGCCCACTTCGGCAATCCGGTGACGAAAAGAAAGCTCTATACCCAAATCCTTGAGTAAGCTCAAGAGGTCCGGCTCCGAAGCCGAGTCATCTGAGACGACCGCCTCCTTCCCCGACCTCTGAGTGGGCTCGTCGGAGGACGCCTCCACTGCTTGGTCATCAGGGGCCTCTTCAGTCGCTGCAACGACCCTCTGCACCGATCGGCCGGGAACCTCGCCGGCCTGGGGACGTGATTCCCCCTCAGATACGGCCTCGCCAGGCTGAGGCAAGGGAGAGAGGGCTCGCGAGGGCGACTCTCCCCCAGCAGTTGTAAGTTCCCCCGCGATGCCCTCGGCCTGTTCGAGAACCACCCTTTCGGTCGTCCCTTCAAAAGTCGACTCCATCGAATTTTTCGTTTTCTTCTTCTTCTTCTTTGGCTGGTCGGCCCCAGACGCAGGAAGAGCCCTCTTCACCTGCAACATAGACGCCAACTCGTCGAACCTCTCCTCCACCTGCTGCGCCTCGCGTGACGATCCTCCGATCTTCTTAGGGGAGTTGCAGCTCAGTAGCTTTTGTCGGGCTGGGACCCCCACTTTTGGGATCTTCAACCCGTTGAGGGGCCGCCTCTAGCAACTCCTTCTCTCTTTCCTCATCAACCTCGGTCGGTCGAACGAACGACAGCCCCGCCACTCGGTGGCGTTATCCGAACAAGTTGTAGCCCTTCCGCGACCCCGAATAGTGACGAAATTTGTCAAGGTCGCGCTTCTCATCCGCTGAAAGGGGAAGGTTCTTCAGGCCGTCCTTGTTGATCTCCGGCCACGAACGACAAGCCAAGGCGGCGTCGGCGCCGAAAACCCAAACAAACTTGTTCTTCCAGTCCTTGTTCGAATCCGGGATATCGACAAATCGACCGCCCACATACCCGAAAAAGAAATGGGCATCTTTCTTCGTTGCCCTCACCGTGACGAGATTGCCGATGAGCTGAAGAGTCGGCACCACCTTCACTCGATGACAGATCACCAAAAACGCCATTATCGTAGCAATGGCGTTAGGGAATAGCGCATCGGGGACACCAAACGCTCGCCGCGACCTCTTCCGCGAGCAGGCAAAGGAAGGCAATCCGTTGTCCAAGTCGCCATGTATAGTGGTAGCTTATCCGCGCTATGATCAACAATAGAGCTATCCTTCTCTGGGAGAGAAACCATGTATTCTCAGGGAGATCGTACCTTTCATGGAGCCCCTCGGATCCTCTTCTCTCGCCATTTGCCAAGACTTGAGCTTGGCAATCACATCAATAGAGGGGTAGAAGCGACCATGGCAAAAACTCTAAAATATTTCGGTGAAGAAGGAGGCGAGTCTTTAGGAAGTCGAAGAGGAACCCCAAATAGGGTAAGGGCATATATAGACACCTAAAGCATGCGTAATACGTTCTGGTGACGCCGACTTTGAAATCCAGCGATGCGGATTGGCTCGGATCTGAACCGCCTCTTGAAAATTGAAAACCCGCCTTTATGACCCGTCCTTCGCTCGAAATTGAGCGCCTTTGGCGGCTAAAGTACGGCGTCAAGCCTTATCCCCGATGCGGCCTGTTGCGCCTAGAAAACTAAACCCGTGCTTTGTCTGGGCCGGGCCGGCTCCACCCGGCCGGCCTAGCGAACTAACAGACTAAGAACGAGTAACCCCAAAGGCCGACTCGGCTAACGAGGGGCCGTCCTGAGTCGACCATCTCACGGGAGGCCGGGCTAGCCGTCTAAGGCGCAAGCGCGATTAAACCACGACGTCGGGCCGATCAATCCACTGAATCGCTTCAGCCATAGAACACAACACGAGACACAACGGTGGAAACGGAAAAACCTTTACTGCATTCATTTATTTGGAAACGAGTACAAAATATACACACCGACAATTATATGACAAACGAATGCGTAAGACCTAAGCTACTGACCCGAGTCGGCCTCACTCGAAGAACCATCACTTGATGACCCGTCCTTCTCTCCCTCCTCGGCGTCGTTGTCACCTAGGTCGTAGCCAGCCCCCACCGCCTCAAATCTTGAGAGGAGATCTATCTGGCCGGCTATACCCGGAGGATATCGAAGCCGACCTGGGATACCCTGGTACTCGGGCGGTAGTTGCTTAACCATGAAATCGCTACCCGCCTTGCAGGCCAGAGCGACTTCAACCTTCCCCAGTGTACTCTGTCGGTATTCGTCGATGATGGCCGGTCGGCTTTCCTCTCTAAGGGACGACCGATACTCGCGCGACTCCAGATACTTCGCCCTTTCCTCCGCCCTACTCAAGGATTCCTTAAGTTGAGCGCACTCCCTCGCTAGTCGTTCACGGGCGACCGATTCCTCCGCCGACTGAGCCTTGGCGTGTTGCGCGACCTGCCTCTCAAGCGCGACCTGCGCCATCGCCAAGTCGCGCTCTCTATAAACTTCGTCGGACGACCCAGGTCGTCCCCCACCGTTCTGAAGGCGCTGCCGGAGCTCTCCGATCTCAGCCAGCATTCTCTCACCGGACGCTTTAAGTTCCGTGATAACTTGGTCCTTAACTTCCGTTTCACGCCGCCAGTCATCGAGCTCGGCCTGTTTAGTCGAAAGTTCCTTGATAACTCGGTCAAGGTCCTCGTTGGAGCCGGCCTCAGAAGGTAGATGCTTTTTTCGAAGCCTTTCATAGGCTTGGTGGCCCTGACGCAGCCGACTAAACAGCTCTTCCTCCACTAAACAACCCCTGGTCAAGTAACTCCGCAGGATGATATGCAAGCCGACATCGGGAATCACCTTCAAAATCTCCCGGTCCACGGGCAAGTTGAACTGCTCTGCCGCCTTTCCTTGTACATAGCTCGATCTTATGCAAATGGCGGCGTCCATATACCACGCTGGCCTATATCGATGCTCTGCATCAGGCTCCCCATCATAACGGCCGACGGGAGAGAGCGTCCCCATCATCAGTTCACTCACTTTGTCCCAATCCCCCTCAACCTCGAGTGCGTGATAGGGAGAAGGCCATCCCGCTAGGACAAAACCGTTCCACGGCCCGCGGTGGTTCTTTTCCACATGGGTGGCCCACGGTGGCCGACCCGGCGTCCGGCTCGCATCTCTCCCCGGCGTGTACCGGCCCCACGGGAGTCTCCTCGACCGCGGCTTGGAGGCTACACCTGTGGCTCGGGGGCCGACCTCCTCTCTAGCTTCGGCCGACAGTCGGTCGTCCTCCCATCCCTCTGATTCCAATAACTCTTCTTCTATCGGATGCTCCACACTCTCTCCCGCCCGTCTAGCACCTTGGGGACCATGGCTGGTCTTCTTTTGCCGAGTCCTTCGGTAACCGAGCCCGCCACCCAAGGTGGCACCCTCGGATACATGCTCGCGTCCCATAGCGGTCGTCCCCACGGCGGCCCTCTCGCCTCCTTCCGGCTGGGGCCGAACCCCCACCAAGGACGACTCGCACCGTTGCCGCTTGGCCGGTCGTGCCAACCCCTCTTCGGATTCGTCGGTGGACCCCTCGTCCGAAGCCGACTCGACCCTCGATGTTCTCCCAATTGCCCCCCCGAAGGTCACGTTATGAGCCCTCGCCTCATCAGACGGGCTAGGAGGGGTGGAGGAAATCCCATGAAGCCGCAAAACCGACTTGTCAAGCAAAGTGTCCATCGTACGTGGCCCCGTGTATTGGAGGATCTGCTCCAATTCCCGACGGTGCTCGGCCGACAAAGGCTTAGGCTCCAAGACCTCCCTTCTAATCTCCGGCCAGGATCGCACCCCAAGTTCGAGTCATCCCCAGTGACCCAGACGAACCTATCTTTCCATCCTTTGATCGACTTAGGCAGATCAAGGATAACCTTGAATTCTCCCGACATCTGAAGATAGTAATGAGGCGTCTTCTAGACGGTAATGCCGACCAAATGGCTCAGCACACTCATCGTCGGCCGAATCGAGAGCCACCGGCGGATGGCGGTGAAGCCGATATCTTGCTATCGAGTTGGCGTCATTTGCATTGGGGACCGCCTAGCTTCGTCAAACACCTTCGAAGAAAGGATCGTGGCGGCCGAAGGCCGCATTCAAGTGCTTGAGATCTGGGGAGCCCTCGTTGTGTAGGCAGGAGGCGATTTTGCGGAGCCTCCAACTTGTAACCCTTCGGTATGTCAAACTTTGAGCGCAAAGACTTCATTTGCGCTGGGTAACCGAGCGGAACTCATCGGTACATTTATGGCGATCGGAATCCATACGGATCTGTATCACTTTCGTAGAAGAATCGCTGAATTCGTGGTTGAAGAGGAAGCGAATGCCTTCCCTCTCACGCTCGTATTTATCTGGTGGGACCATGACACCACACCTTTTAGATCAGCGGAGAGGATTAAAACCAGCTCGGTAGGCCCGGTGAGCGAAAACAACCCACCTATTCCCGAGGGCCCCACCTTCGCACCCGTATAAGCGCCAATGGCTGTGGAACCGCTCACGACATCGCCACGCCCCATCGATGAAGCGTTGAATCCCCTCTGGAGCTCCCCGGTCAAGACTACACTACTCTTTTAAGCGGACTCGTTTCCAACCGACTCCAAGCGAAGGCCAACTGTTATGGTCATAACCTCTAACCGGTGATTAAGGAGAAAAACCAAGTCGACATGGATAAGCGGCTTGCTTGTCGGCGAGCGGACCGAGCCTCCACTCCTAACCAGCGAGGCGGCTGCACCTACCGACTCCGCCATGGTCCGTTAGCGATTATCACCGTGGCCGGCGAAGCGGTGCAAGTCGCCCATCAACAACTTTATCCCGCGGACGACGCGAAGCGGTGCTAGTCGTCCTCCCAACTGTCACCCATTATAGCCCGTCCAACCGGTAGTCGGCCTCTCCGGAGCAATGCGAAGCGAATCTAGGCCCCCACTTCCGGCCACCCGTCCTGCGAGGCGGCGAAGCGGTGCTAGTCGTCCTCCCAACTGTCACCCATTATAGCCCGTCCAACCGGTAGTCGGCCTCTCCGGAGCAATGCGGCGAATCTAGGCCCCCACTTCCGGCCACCCGTCCTGCGAGGCGGCCGGAAGCGGCACTGGTCGTCCCCTTCAGTTGATTACCTCAAAGGACATCCCGAGAGGCCGTGCGAGTCGGCCACCCGGCCTCAGCTCCCCCCTATCTCATCCTACGTGGTTCTCTCCGTTCGAACGACGGTTATGCAGTACTCAGACCCATCAACATCGCATTAAATGCACTGACAGCCCCTTAACTCCCCCGTCTCTCACGATATTTAAGGCACCTCGGACCCATGCAGCTACAGGCGCCGTCAATCCCATCCCATTAATGGCGAGTAGACCATACAGACCCTCAAACTACCCGTAGTTTGACACCTGTAAAGGCCAGCCCCCATAGCAGACAAACAAAATGCTCAGCCAATCACTGACTCACACGTGGGAGAGAGGGCTGACTCATCAGTGGTTCCTTAACCGATGGAAAGACGGAAATACCCCCTCAACCCTAAGTATAAATAGCAACGTGAACAGCGAACCAGGTAAGCAATCTTTTCTGAGTGAATTCCTGCTCCATTAGATTATCTCCCTCCTTACTAATTTGACCGTCGGAGGAACCACCGGAGATCCCAACTCCGCCTCTTCCGCAGGTCCCTCTTTCTGCTGTAGGCGAGTCCCTTGATTGGAGTCACCGTCGCTGGGCTTTAGGAGAGAAGGCGGACTCCGCTCTCTTAAAAACTAAACTCACCCGAGGTTAGTGACTGTGATTATATACATCAACAAACTTTAACTTGTAATTCAGAGTTTTCTTGAAGAACAATTTCATGTAAAGTTTTACATGAAGCATGTTCATTTGAAGATCTTTGTATTTCTTTAAAAGTTTTTTTATATTCAATACTAATTTTAATAAAAGCATCTTCAGCATATTCTGAGCTAAAAATATCAATATTTTCAGATTTGAAAGTTACCTCCTTATCTTTGACCATGAAGCAAATATTTTAGTTTAACAAACTCAACTTGGTTTCCTGTTGGGAAGTTCCTGCATTTTAAGTGTCACATTATTCTGATTCTTTCCATCCAGCATATAGTGTCTCTCTACTCTTTTGTCTGTGGAACTTGCCCTTTAACAAAGGACAATCCCTCCTTATATGCCCTGGCTTGTTGCATTAAAAACAATTTGAGGATCCTCCTTCATTTAACTTTTCATTCCATTTTTTTCTAAAGAACTTCCTCTTCATAAATCTTTTACCAAGTATGGCAATTTTAGCATCATCTTCATCTTCATCATAGGAAACATCTTAGGAACTTTTCAGAGGAAGATTCTTCTTTTTGCTAAGATATTGATCTTCTTCTTCCATTCTCTTTTGGATATTTATTTTGATTTCATTATTTTTCAGAATATCTACTTGAAATTTGAGTTTGCTGATATCCTTGGATAGCTCAATAGGATTGATGATGCTACTCCACTCGTTGGGAAGAGACTGTAGCATTTTAGTGACCATTTCTTTGTTAGTGAGCACTTTGTCAAGTGCATGAATGTTGCTGGTGATAGATTTGAATTTATTGAAGTATTCATCAATAGACTCATTTGGTAATATTCTTATATTTTCAAAGATTTTGCTTTCTTTAAAATTACTGGTGTTTTCATTTGTGACTTTGAGATATTCCTAAAGTTCCTTAGCAATAGTGATATTCATAACTTTGAAGAACTCACATTGGGTGAGTCCATTTATGATGCTGCTTAAGGTAAAAATATTATTGATAGAATGTAAGGCAGGCTGGATCTATCCGTGGATGGTTCCATGGGAAGATCGATAGAGGTTCCTTGGGAAGATCTAATGGTATGAATTGTTCCATTAATCTTATCTTACTTTAAAAATAGCAAACTTCATAAATTATACCTAAGATTCATGAACCACAGAGACTTTATTGGTTCTACTCTAGTCGAGATTCTAAAGCACCATGCACGTCCTCTTGGTCTTGAACTTAGATACATCTTTGCTTGTTTGTTGGTTAGCTTGCTATGCCATTTTGCTTGCTTTGTGCCGTTGCCCCATTTGATGATTTTGCATTATAGGACTTGTGATCATTCTTTTGTCATCCATGTACTATCTGAAATGTTCAACACTTAATCATGATATTAGCACATATTAATTTAGTTTTCTTTTGTCAAGATATAGGGTTCAAATCTTTGAGTGGCCACCTCCAAGTCATGTAGTGGAAAGCCATCATCAGCCGGAAGGTGCCCCCTCTCAAGGATTCCAAGAGCACTTCTTGGAATATCTCCTCTTTCCCTCAATTGGCATGTGCTCATCTGTTACGAGAGGCTCTTTCAAAACATTTTTGTGAAGGCGTCATCGACTGTGGGCACTCCTATACTCCTGGGCACCTCTCGTTTGATTACCCTTCCGACCTTCACTCTCCAAATGCGTACTCACAAACTTCAAGAAAGTAAAAAGAGGCCTGAACTTCTCAGGGCGGACAACGCCAATGCTGTACCAATCACAAAAGAGAGCACAGTCTTGCAATTCATTGTTTTCTGAGGGAGCATGAAGGAAGCTCTGGTTCAACCACTAAAAAAATGATGCTAAACCCCAGCTCCGTCGACTGAGCTGCCTTCATGACCCAACATCTTGTTGGGTTTGCCAATATACATCTGGTCATATCTAAATTGACGAGCAAAATAATTGGGGAAATACGGCTCTAGATAACAAACCTTCTTGATCCGAAGGACAAGATGAGAGGGTTCGATGGTCATCAACCAGGTGAAAGCGTTGAGAAGAAGATCAGTCTCCATCATGCTGGTATCAGAAATGAAGGTTTCGTGACCATAATGTGCTATCTTCAGAAGGAATCGATAAAATCTATAATTTGCAAAATGACCTAGCTTCAGTCGAATGATATCGAGATAGTGATGGTTCCTTGTTCCTCCCTCATAGGCTTGTAACAGTGGAATTCTCTCAGTATGGTTTTCCTGCTTTGGAGTCATGAGCATTTGGCAATGAGTGATGAACCAACCCATCAAGTAAGAATAAGGAAACTCAACTCTCAGACTTGGACCCCTTGAAGGCTTCTTACACTTTAGCTTGGCATCCCTTTAAGCTTGGTATTTTTATAAAAGGTAGGAGGATCAACCTCCTTAACTCTCCTTTGTTTATAAAAGACAATAAAGTAAATAGTTCATTTTAACTATGCAATCCAATTGAAATTTAATTATTTTTAATCCACTATATCGGTGAATCAAGTTAATACTTCTCCCTAATCCTCCTCTTAACCCCTTGCTAAATGGCACGTAGGTGTTTTGATTAGGTTGCCAAATTTTCACATTTTGAAACTAGTCATTCTAATTAGTAGCTAGTTTAAAAGATTTTGGGGACTAATTTCAAAATACTTAAAAGATTTAGGGGATTAAACTTAAATACAAATATTTAGGGGCTAATTTTAATACAATTAAAGATTTGGTGGTGGGAATATTGGTGTAAGGGCTTTTGGTGTTTGGGGGTCTAATTTTACTATATCAAGATTTGAGGTCTAAAAATATTATTTAGCTTTGATTGAGATGTAGTCATTAGTTTATTTAGTTATGTATTAGTGTTTTTGAATTAAAACAAATTGGTATAGATTTTAGTTATGAATAAAAGAAATGGAGAAATTTAAAATGTTAAAGTAATTTCCACAAAATAGATTTTGTTAGATTTGCAAACTGTAGTTGAGAAGTTATAATGAAATGTTAAAATAAATGGTCTTTCAATATTAGTTCATTCAATCTTTAATATTTTTATTTAAGAATTTGTGACCTGATAAGGTTTCAATGTTTTAAGGGTTTGTTAATTGAGACAAACTTTATGTGTTGAGCCCTAGAGATTAGATTTGAAGATGGGTTCTCATGATTGATGATGGTGGGTTGCCGACCTACGTTCCTCCAATGCCAAAGTTCATCTATTGATGAAGAAGACTAAGCAGTAAAAAATAGGATAGGGTTAGAGTAGATTCATCAATTTGATCAGATGAGATCCTTTTACCTGTGCACTGGATGATATATTTATTGTAATATGCATAAGCAAATCCGGTAGTAGACGTGTCTCATCCTGTTGGTTGGGGTAGTTATGATAGTTTCTTGCCTAGCAAGAGAGTCCACATGTCCTGACCTTATAGGCCAAGCAAGGTTCCTTTGACATTTGTATAGTTGAGGAAGTTATGATAGCTATCAATTAAAGAGATAGGTTATCAATTAATATCCCTTAGCATAGATGTTAAGGATATCATCTGATTTGATTCAATCATTCCTTAATTAGACGACCACCTTTAAACTCATGCTTGAATCAGGTGATATCCAGGATCTTCAATATCTTCATAGATCGTCATAGATGAGATCTTCAATCTTAGGTCCACCATCACCATGATCTCATCAGATAGAGAAGTATTTTTGTTCATTGCATCCACCATGACATCGTAGATGAGGTCATATCAAAGCGTTCATCACGAGTTGGGACATAAGGTTCATGTCGAGGTTGATTTGGCCCCTAGCTTTGGGGCATTGTCAAGTCATTGGAGGCCCCGATAAGCGTTAGTAAAAGGAGGATGGGCCATAGAACATTGTTGTGAGGTGAAACCCACTGAAGGATGTTAGGTCACAGCGAATCCGACCGATGGATGCGGATGTGAAGCATGCATAGGGGCTCTTCGTGGAGGCATATTTGCATATGGGCTCTTCGTGGAGGCATATTTGGGGATAGTCTCTTCGTGGAGGCATATTCGTGGAGGCCGGAGATTTTATTAACCTGGGTCGGCTCTCAGCTCGTACTTTCCCTAGCATCAATATAAGGGTTGGTTTGGGGAAATAGGATGAGCACGGAGCCGTGGCAGTTGATCCCTTGTTTCCACGACACTTTCAATTTCAGGAATGTCTCATTTTGGCGGATTGTTAGCCACCAAGGTCTCCGAGGTAGACGATGGCGGAAGCTGCGCAGGCATTCGACCCCAACACTACCTCAAGCATCTTGGTTAGGTAGGAAAATTAGCCTTTGAAATGACAAAGGAATTCATTTCTAGTTATGAAACCCATCAAAGACAACTCAAGCCGCGTGAGGTTTATCTCAGGAGCGTTGGGTGAGGGGTTAAGATTAAAACAGGATTCTGCAGCCATCATCGCGAGATTTTATCGGAGTGATTTCCCATAGATGGCACCAACTGTTGTAACATAGTAAATTTTTCATAGATTACTCCTCTAATTAAGGAGAGTGAATAAGAAAAACGGGACCTCCAATATACAGTAATGATCAGAATCCATCATTTTAACTCTAACCAATATACTCCACAGCTTGTTAGGCCTCGCCAGAGTGATCCCATTTGAGGGCTTTGGTACGCCCTCCGATGCTTAAGTTAGGAACTCTCAAAAGATAGTAAAAAAATAGTAAATGCGGCCAAAACCCTAGCAAAAGTTAGGTTCGAGAAAGTTACCACTACTCATTCCTTTATATGGAAGGTTATACGGTTGTGATTGAAAGAGAAAGAGAGATGTACATGCATCACTATTGGATTGATCAGATGAGATCCTTTTGTGCGGATGATATATTTATTGTAATATGCATAAGCAAATCCGGTAGTAGGCGTGTCTCATCACATTGGTTGGGGTAGTTATGATAGTTTCTTGCCTAGCAAGAGAGTCCACATGTCGACCTTATAGGCCAAGCAAGGTTCCTTTGACATTTGTATAGTTGAGGAAGTTATGATAGCTATCAATTAAAGAGATAGGTTATCAATTAATATCCCTTAGCATAGATGTTAAGGATATCATCTGATTTGATTCAATCATTCCTTAATTAGACGACCACCTTTAAACTCATGCTTGAATCAGGTGATATCCAGGATCTTCAATATCTTCATAGATCGTCATAGATGAGATCTTCAATCTTAGGTCCACCATCACCATGATCTCATCAGATAGAGAAGTATTTTTGTTCATTGCATCCACCATGACATCGTAGATGAGGTCATATCCAAAGACGTTCATCACAGAGTTGGGACATAAGGTTCATGTCGAGGTTGATTTGGCCCCTAGCTTTGGGGCATTGTCAAGTCATTGGAGGCCCCCAATAAGCGTTAGTAAAAGGAGGATGGGCCATAGAACATTGTTGTGAGGTGAAACCCACTGAAGGATGTTAGGTCACAGCGAATCCGACCGATGGATGCGGATGTGAAGCATGCATAGGGGCTCTTCGTGGAGGCATATTTGCATATGGGCTCTTCGTGGAGGCATATTTGGGGATAGTCTCTTCGTGGAGGCATATTCGTGGAGGCCGGAGATTTTATTAACCTGGGTCGGCTCTCAGCTCGTACTTTCCCTAGCATCAATATAAGGGTTGGTTTGGGGAAATAGGATGAGCACGGAGCCGTGGCAGTTGATCCCTTGTTTCCACGACACTTTCAATTTCAGGAATGTCTCATTTTGGCGGATTGTTAGCCACCAAGGTCTCGAGGTAGGCGATGGCGGAAGGCTGCTTGAGGCATTCGACCCCAACACTACCTCAAGCATCTTGGTTAGGTAGGAAAATTAGCCTTTGAAATGACAAAGGAATTCATTTCTAGTTATGAAACCCATCAAAGACAACTCAAGCCGCGTGAGGTTTATCTCAGGAGCGTTGGGTGAGGGGTTAAGATTAAAACAGGATTCTGCAGCCATCATCGCGAGATTTTATCGGAGTGATTTCCCATAGATGGCACCAACTGTTGTAACATAGTAAATTTTTCATAGATTACTCCTCTAATTAAGGAGAGTGAATAAGAAAAACCGGACCTCCAATATCTGAATGATCGAATCCATCATTTTAACTCTAACCAATATACTCCACAGCTTGTTAGGCCTCGCCAGAGTGATCCCATTTGAGGGCTTTGGTACGCCCTCCGATGCTTAAGTTAGGAACTCTCAAAAGATAGTAAAAAAATAGTAAATGCGGCCAAAACCCTAGCAAAAGTTAGGTTCGAGAAAGTTACCACTACTCATTCCTTTATATGGAAGGTTATACGGTTGTGATTGAAAGAGAAAGAGAGATGTACATGCATCACTATTGGATTGATCGGAGTAGGGCAGTTTACACTTGGACCGTTATGAGGAGCGGATCTATAGTGGGGGCAGTGGGTCAACTGCCCCCACTGACCCCGTAAGAAATATACTTAGTATTGAGCCTCTACGTCAATTCACCCTCTAACTATTTGCTTCACTGATCCCTAGGCTGATGTGGAAAAACATGAAATATGTAACTTTTAATCTTAAATTGAAGAGGACACTTTTCTATGATGGGGTTTTATTAAGAAAAAAAACTTTGGCTTGTTGGGTTTTCTGGAAACGAATGGAGAAGATGATGCACAGTTTATTTTCTATCCTCTTTTACTTGGGGAGGTTATTTGGTGTTATGATAAAAGCTTTGATTTGTCCTTTTTTGTCTTATTTAGCCAGGAATGGTGGAAGTAGTCACGTGGGTAGCTTTGTTTTTTTTTTTCCTTTTCATTTTTGGCTAGGAAGCAATGGGTGATCAACTGGCCAGTTGAATTATGTTTGAGCATAGGATCAATGGCTAGGATTCAACCGATAAGTGAATAAAAACTAAGAACTTTCTTCATTAGCTAATTATAATGAAATCTCAACCTATATATTTATAGGGTTAAAAATAAACTCCCATATTTGGTATTAGTGCTACTAACATTTAGGTAAAAGTATCATATACTAGTTATATTTGTAGTTTAGTTATATTTGTAGTTTTGCCCCCAGTGACAAAAATTTCTGGATCCGCCCCTGCCGTTATCCTTTATTACCAAAAATGGATGGGTATTGATGTCAGACACGTGTGCGAGGGTCCATGGAACTCTTTCGTGGCTAATGGTTTTATGACAAAGGGAACCCACTCGTGGTAGAGTGAACTCGAGGCCTTAAGCTAAGCCTTTGCCGAGCTCTGTGCTTGATGTTTCTCCTAACCTCTTTCGAAAAGTGGTGGAAATATGGGTGATGCATCACTGCTGCTCACGTGTTCCTCATGTGGGGTGGTGTTGATGATAATGTGGCATTTATAAATATTTTTATGGTATAACAAGTTCGAGTAACCAATAGCTAATTCCCTTTAGCACAAGGAGTGTATCCGCAATTGACCCTTGTTTATGTGAGCCGTTTTAGTTTCTCTTATCCTTCATGTATTTTTGCATTCAAGCTTGGAATAATATGGTGCATAAATTTGCAGGAAGGAGATATTTACTCGAACTTTTGAGAAGCTCACTTATTAGTTGCAGAAGCCTTCAGGGCTCTTTTGGCTTGGGCATAGCATTATATTAAGCAAAAATTTGTAAATGTTGAAGCTTTATTTCTATTGGTTTGGACATAAGTCTACTTCTCTGTCAAAACTTGGGTTTCTAATTGCATGTTGAATGGTTCTTTTGAGACCTTGATGCCTTATCTACTGTGGCATGAAATGTGAAGGTGATGAGTCACAGTGCCTCCCCTTAACACCACTATTAGCCATTGCCAATATTATCAATCCAACTATTTTATCAAACAAGCACAACATTCTGAATGCACCATATTTGCAACAAGAATGGTCAGAAATGCATTTTCAAAGATGCAGAGATAAAAAAATTTCAGAAAACTTAGTTTTTCTGTAATAAGCATATTCGCGTAATGAACCACATGAGGTATAATATACCATACTTTACTTTAGTTACCAAGGTAACAAAAACATAATGAATTTGGTCCATTAAGAAAAAGAAAGTTATATTACCAAGGTGTGGAACAGAATAAGATGCACCCTTTACCGACAGCTTACGTTATTAGACTGTACATGTTGTTGATGATGTCACAGAAAAAGCTACACAGAGTCATTTGAAGTTAAACAGGATCAGGTCTTCTTCGTACAAGCAATTCTGACTTTAAAATTCTTCATTGTTATCACCAAAAAGCATTGCTCTTGAATGTCGATCTGGTTCCTCAACTTGCATCCTCTTCTCGAGTCTATCCACTGTAGCTTTTTTCTTGTACACCAACAAGAACAAGAAAATAGAAAAAGATTGAATGTAATTCTCTGTATCATATTTTATCATCTTGCTTGTAATGAGACTCTTCCTCATACATAAGGAAAATATTGGATGCTCGCACCCTGATTGGATGAGCTTCAACTACAAGAAAATGAAAAAGTTAGCAATTTTCTGACAGCTTGGGAAACCTGAATACATTCCTGACATCTCGTAGCCAAAAGCCAAATTCAAATCGGAAACTAGTTAATGCGTATCATTAAATAAGCAAGATAATAAAAGTCTATTACATGAAATAACAGAGGAACTTGTAACATAAGCATCCATAAAGGGTAAAAACATTTAAGAGGTACAAACTAATTTCACTGATTCCAAGAACAGTTCAGAATTCAACAAGATTAGAGATATATAGAACTTTCTTTTACCATTTATCACAATCAGTTACTAGATTGGAAATCCCAACTGTCTGTGCAATATAATCAGTGGCCTTATTTCCACTTCGTTTTAGCATTTCAAGTTAAAGTTGAAGATAAAAACCTAATGAGACCAATGCAACAACTCAATTATCAAGTCACTAAGCCAATTGTGCGGGATTGAAAGCTACTAGAAAATTTAGATGGTTGACTGTAGCTTCAACAATTATTGCTTCCCAGTATAATATAACTTAATAGCTCTAATTGTTGTTTAACTCGAGTTTGCACACAATACATCAGCAATGTAATCCCAGGAGCTGAATTCAGTTACTATTTTCATTTCTCAATTGAGTTGCAATAAATAATTTCAATTATAGAGTTCTAACAAGTTCAGTTTTGGTGTTTCAAGAGTAATATCATATTTTTAATATGCAGGAGCCTATGAAGGGTAAATTTTATAGAAAATTTTGGGGGGAAAAAGGAATGATGACACAAGCAAGTCTGTGATATAGTTCTGTAATACATTTCAATAACTTGAGCTGCATATTACCTTCCTTAAATCTCTGTCCAGTTATTAAGATATTAGGATGAAGCTCATTTACAAGGTACAAATCTTAAGAGAGTGCTAGCAAATTAGGACTCGGCAAAGGAAAACTGTAAATTTAGTAAGGAATGTGCCAGTGTAGAGGATGATCTTTTTGTTGAATCTCTTTCGGGCATACTTTTTCAAAGGTAGGAATACAAATATGGAAGGGTATGAGATAATAGGAATATCATAGCATGCAATTTGTTATGTTAAGCAACAGATAAGTACATGAGGCTCTAGGTAAAATATAATGCCCAGTGATTCTTCTAAACAACAAGTTCTATGATTTCTTCTAAGGGTTATTTACTAGAAACCATCTTAAAAATAGGGTAATTGTACAAAAACCACCTTTCAATTTTAATTTATACATAAACCACTTTTAAAGTGGGTTTGCGTTGCAATCAATCACCCCCAATCAAATTTTCACCAAAAACATAGAAAATAAGCTTAAAAATTTCACATTCAAAGTACATGACTTGTATCCTGATTCCTGACAAGAACTAAACATTAACAAAATGAGTCATGTGCCTTTAATGTGAGTTTTTAATGAAAATTTTGACCGAGAGAGGGCGGATTGCAATAAAAACCAACTTTAAAGATTGTCTATGTGTAAATTGAAATTGAAAGGTGACTTTTGTATAATTACCCTATTTTTAAGGTGATTTCTAGGAAGATAACACTTCTTATAAAGAACAAGTTCTATGTTTGCAAGTAGCAAGCAAACACATAAGTTCTCACATTTTATGATTTGACGAGGAATTGTTCTTTATACATCTACCCCCATAATCGTCAACCCCGGATAATTGGTGCTCAATTTCTACATAGATTTCTATCTAGAAAGTCATCTGTGTTCCAATGATGCAGAGAAAAAATGCACATGTTTAACAAGCTCAACATATTCGCAGCAGGCGGCGGAGGCCAATGTTACACTGGTTCCAATGATGCACACCTACTAAACACAGAGCTTGTGCTTGAGCTCTCCTTAACAAATGGCTTGTCCAAAAGCATTAAAAAAGATTAATACAATGCCAAACATAAGTATTCCTCTTGACAATAGCTACAAACTGAAAATTTTAGGGGGGAAACAAAGCGATAGGCACGAAAGTGAGAGATGATCGATCACATGACCACAAAGGTGAGCCGTAAACATAATTTACAGTTTCACGATTATCTTTTGATGAGGCCTCTATTTCTCAAAAAATTTGATTAATCTTTTGATCATTTTTGTTTTTCTTTCTAACCGTGTGTGTTATTATTAAATGATGCAATCACAAAAAAATTTCTTTTTAAACTTTGAAGGGATGAGAATAGAAGGGATGTCCTTCTCCTATTTACACTCTTCTAAGACCTGCTGCAAAAGTTTGATTAGGGAGTTGTATATATGAGGGAAGCAAGTAGTTCCAAACTTGTTTAGATGTGGGAAAATGTTAATGAAGATTTTGTATCTTTCTGTTGTTGGCTTCTACTTGGTGAGAATTATTACCCACAAGTCTTTTGTTATTAACTTAATAGGTTATTCGAGTTTTAAGTATCAGAAAATTAAGCATAGAAATTGTAACGGGTGAACTGCTTTTTAACAGAAGGTCCGCCCTTAGCCTTTTGTTTCCGCTCTTTTCTTCCCCTTTTATTAAGAAAAATGGCTTTGTGCTCACATTAATCTTAGAGGAAATTAAGCTTAGCGACGAGAACAATAATATATTTATAAACATAGTACTCTGATTTGCGTAGGAACACCAAAATTCAATATCACTTCTTTCACCTGAACTGGCTTGAAATCTTTCAATTCAAATCACAGTCAGTAACAAAAAGACAGCCTAGTCAAGTTGAAAGACTGTTCAGTTGGGAGTTTAGCCTCCATTTTTGAGGATATAGATCCTTGCGATCCAGATTGACATATGGGGACTCATACTTCTGTTATGAGAGATGTTATTTTATAGCAGGCATTGCAAGAAGACACACTTTATTCGACAAGAAATTGCAGTTAGCATATTCTAAGATTAATGAATGTCACATTTAAGTTGATGCTTTTGATCAAGATCACAATATGGGAAAGCAGCCAACCGTATGAATATGCTTCAACATATTTGACAATCAAAGATAAGTAAAAAACTTCAATCTAGACCTCATATTGTGCAAGAAAATGCAATCTGAGATTAATAAGCAGCGTGGTCCGTGCCATTTTAGAGCACAATGCAGCTTCAACATATTTAAGGCTTACTACAACCAAACAAACTAAATCATGTACCATCAAATAGTTTTTGTAGACAAATAACTAGGTGATCAAAATAAATTACCTGTGTTTCTCCAATGCTAACCTCCTTCTCCACGAGATTACTGATAGAACTCCAAATTTGTTGACTATACAAACTGCAGAGGTCGGAGACACGGGCCACATTCAAGTCCTCTGTAACCATGAACTTACATGGTCCCTTTGCATATCCTCCCCCTTATTCAGCCACATTATTTGGGGCCTTTGGGTTTAACTCCTTAAATTCAGTGATATATACACTATGCGAACACTTGGGGCCTGAGAAGCTAGAACCAGTTTTTCTGAAGCATGCGTAGCTTCCACTTAAAGATCATGTAGTTGACGCCGACTGCTCAATCTTTAGCAGCTGCATGTTTTCACCAAAAACTGGAGCCAGCTTAGGAGATAAGAGCATCATCTTGCATTCCTCCGACTTGATGCACAAGTCTCTTTGGTAGCTCAAGCTCTCAGCACTTACATACAAGTTATCAATGCATCCCATGAATGACTTCTTATCGAGCAGTTTGATAATGACCCCAAGGGTAAGGTGAGGAAACTGAATAGAAAATTCATCACCTCTTCATCACACTCCATGTAAACTCGTTTACTGTAAGTTTTTGTCATTAGCAATTTTACTCTCCCTCCCTCCCTTGCGGCCAGCATCTCCATCACTTTCACATTTGGGGACCAGCAGAAATATACCATTATACTTGGTAATTTCTTGTTGCTCGGTGAGGAATTATCGAAGCACAACTCTGTCAGGAGGGCATTTGAGATCAATCTTCTTCGCAGCAATTTAAGGTCTCTAGACAACAATTCATTTGAGAGGCTAGAAACCATGATGTAGACACAAGTAGATTAGCCTAGTCCATCTCTTAATAGGCTTTAGAATCCTAACACATGAATGTTGTCTCACTAGGCATGTAAGACTCCACCTTTTGAACTGACCACTGCCAATTTCTAGTAGTTAAAAAGTAATCAAATAATTATAGTTAGCCAAAAGAATAAATCACCTCCTCATGACCAAGATCCAGAGTTCTCTCCTCAAGTATGGTACCATCTTTTACCCTTGCTTGCTGAACGAAGATAAAATACTACCTGTAGAAGCCGGCATTATATGTAGTTCATCACTAATGATAAATTTAAAACCTCCCCTGATAAAAAAACCCCATCTTCAGCTGCATCCAAGTTATTCTTTCCCCACTATCGAGCATATGTCATGTCCTTTCCACAGGAACACCGTATATTATGAACTGAGCTCAAAAGACAAGTAAATGTGGAGCAGCAATCTGATTCTGGACATGTGAAGAACGTATATTCACAGGAGAAAAGTAGCAAAAAGCCAAATATGGAATATGGCCATTGAGATTTAGCAGTAAATTAAAAAAAAAAAAAAAAGAAAAAGAAAAAAAATGAATGAGATGAAATAAAAATTTAGAAGAGTGAGGCATTTAAACAAACAGGAAGAGTGCAGAGAAAAAATGCACACGTTTAACGAGCATATTCACAGGAGGTAGCGGAGGCCAATGTTACACTGGTTCCAATGATGCACACCTACTAAACACAGAGCTTGTGCTGGAGCTCTCCCTAACAAATGGCTTGTCCTTAACATAAACGAACAGAACAATATGAATTGAAAATTTTATAATGAGGCATTTAAACAAACAGGTAGAGTGCAGAGGATAAAAAAGGGCATATACCTTTAACGAGCTCGTGATATTTGGAGGCAGCCGAGGCGTATATATTGTAGTTCCACCATCCACGTCATCTTCCTCGTCATCGTCATCGTGTTTGAAGCCACTGCCACAATCGGGGTCTTCTCACAAATCCTGAGAGCTCCATTTGGAACGACACACATTGAAATTGATGGAGGGATGTATTAGCAACAACGTCTTTCGTAGCCTAGGCTTCAATTTCGAGGATATATAGAAGAAGGGGATACCGGAGGATGACGACAATAAGATAACACCGCTGCAGATCCCACCGCTGCCGTCGTCTCTCTCTCGCGGACTGAGATTTCGATCCTGCACCTCTTGTATTCGGTAAGCTTTTTAGTCCCACATCGGGTAAGTGGAAATGTCAAATAACTATCCAACTAGTGAGCACTAATTAAAAGACCCTCGGATTTGAAACCAAGGTCATCCCTGATATGATGAAGGAGGCCCCTCAGCTTGAAACTAATCTATTTCATGTTTCTCAAGATACCAAATTACCAACTAACAATCAACACCTTTCCATCAAATATAATCCTCAACGCTTCATGTGATTTCTCCTTACTTGCTCTATACAATCTCACTTTTCTAAAGGCCTAGCCACTTAAATTTTAATTATGTACATTTCCTCCCATCTCCGTATTCCTCTTTGAGCTTCAATCTGATAGATATTAGGGTACTTTTCGAGCAACAATTCATTAACAACGCTGTTTTCTGTTATAAACCTATTATCGTCCAATCCCTAGCATCAAGGCTCTTTTCCCTAGTTAGATACTTTTATGACACGTTTCGTACATCCAATCAAGGACTTGAAATTATCCATCCAATTGTCATTATCTACAGCAAGTTTATCCACTAGATGCTCATGATCACCTTCAAACTCTTAAATTACGGGATCAATAAGGAATTGATTAAAAGTATCCTATAAATACGAGATAATTGAAACACTGCAATAGGACAGAGTAACACATTGTCAATATCCAAAGCATTTGCTTATAAAGTAGTCTGCCACCACTACCTCTTCCACCATTCTATTATCAAACCAAGCACAGAGCAAGAGGCATAAGAAAGAAAGAAAAACAGAAACTGGCCTAATTGTTCTCTTATTCTTTCTTGAAGCAGTGTCGATGACCATGTGGCGGCTAGTTGCAGCCATGAAGCATGGTCTTGGTGTTAGTAGTCAATACAAGAAGAGGTCCCGTTTGGTCGATGAGAGCTCCACAAGATCATTGGTTCTCGACCAAGGCCAGGACAGGGAAAGTAGCAGTATAGTGTCAGTAATACGGGCCATGGGACGGGCTCCAATGGTGGTTGCTTCATGCTTTGTGGGTCCGCCCATATCAGAGGAGCAGCAGCCAAGGTCTACTGAGATAGGCCATATTATAGTTTGTGATAGTATTTATGCTATTTATGTTTGAGAACTTGTTGATATGATCATGAGAATGTATTTGGTGAAAGCTGAGAAGAGGTGATGGAGGTTTATCATTTGGCAAAAGGGTTCTGTGGAAGTAAACTTTAGTTCTAGGTTTTATTAGTTTATGTGTTAGTTTATCACAGTTACTTGATGCCCCAGGTAAACAGGCAGATTGTTCCTTTGCCACTTCTTATTCCTTCTATCCTCCTGCTTTCTATTAGTTTAATTTTGAAGCAATTTGGTTCATTAGGACTCTATAAGTTCATCAGTTCACAATTGATCTTTAACTCATCGAGTGGACCGTTAATTGATTTCATGTAAACCAAGAACAAACATTAGCCAATAGATGTTGCCCATTAATAAGAAAGTTGGTGCACCAAAGTGATAATAAACTTCGAATTTGTATACTTACCCCTATATATGCAACCCTTGCATGGTCTACTGAATAGTTTCTCAAACAAAAGAGAGATTTTACTAAAGGGTGTCTTTTATCATTTTTTTCCCCTCTCTATTGTCCGCCTATTAGGCTTAGAATCATGAAAATTAACAAAATGGATTTTTTAAAAAAATATTAAAAGCCACACAATTGTCTGGTAACTAGAATCCTCTTTTTGTTCCTGAAGAGACTGTTTCCAATCTATTTTCATATTGGTTCTTCAGGAGATGATTTAGAGTTGTAGAGAATTTTTCTTCTTCTTCTTCCTCTTTTTTTTAATTATATATTTTAACTCTGTTTTCTTCTCTCATTCCCGTAAGCAAAAAGTGTACGATTGCCACCACTTGGTTGCGAAGTGTATAACAGAGGTTCATCAACAACAAACAATATGAGCAAAATCTTAATTTTATACAATTATAATCAAGAAAACTTGAGAGCTAACAACATAAGGCTGCATGTTTGCTAGTTTAATAGATATACAAAGACCATGAAGAACAATTAATGATCTTTTTTCTGTGTCTTTATATGTCAAAAATAAGAGGTAAGACAACGACAGATGATTTTTTTTTTCCGGAAAACATACACTAAGCACTGTAATATAATGGCTCAAATCATATGCTTGAATAGCATCTCAAATAGGAAACAAACCTACAGGTGATTCTCAATGAATTTATGTATCGTTCATTGCCAGGTTCATATGATTTGAGATCATTAGATTCTAGCATATTCTATTGATCAAAGAGCAATTCTCCATTTGTAGGCACAATTAAGCTTGAGGTCAAAGCAACAATGGCCTTTTATGTTTTACAAGTCTAAAAGTATTGTTAAAAGAGTCAAACACATAGGTGGTTCTCTTCATATAGTTGATGCCTAGATACGATATGGAGTACAAAACAAGAAAATATTCCTATTTAAAGTAATACGGCTACAATCTATAGTAATAAATGCTGATCTTCAACTTTGACATTTTCAGGGAGATACGTTTTTGTTCTCACTTTGAGATACACTACCATCCATCATAAACTATAGCAACCACGAAAATTTGTTTTGGGATTGCTACAGTTTGAAATTAACCACTATTATCTCCTTTCCACATTTGTTTGGGATTGCTACAGTTTGAAGATTCGTGCACTAAAAACCATTATTGCCTCGTCGTTATCTTCTAGTGAATTGACTCTCTAACACTAGGATTTCGGGTTCAAAATGAATTGAAATCTTCATGTAAGACTTCCTTATAGGCCGTTGAGATTTTTATGAGTCAATTAAAAGCCAATAACTTAAAGAAACAGAAGAGAATGCAGAGCAAAATATGAATACCTTTAACGACCTCCCACATCATATTCTGAGGAGGCAGCGGAATAAATTTAGATGAGTACTGAGGCATTTAAACAAACAGGGAGAGAATGCAGAGCAAAATATGAATACCTTTAACGACCTCCCACATCATATTCTGAGGAGGCAGCGGATCGCCGGTGTTATTGCAGTTCCACCATCGACGTCATCGTCACCGGAGTTGCGTCAGAGGAGGAGGACGAGGGCAATAAGATCAACACCGCTGCCGTCGTCTCTCCTTCGGATCGAGATTTGGATCCTGTATTCGATTCGGTCAGCTTTTTAATCCCACATCGGGTGCGTGGGAGTGATTAATAGTATTTTTATTACCTAATCCAACTTAGCTAACCGCTGAGCCTGGTAACTCGGGCTTGTAACCCAAGTGGGAGCAATAAGATTGGTTGGATGAGGCAGCAGCGCGAGAGGATGACTTATACAATACATGGTGCACATATACATACATACATATATAATTTGGGTGATTAACCCCCATACAGCAAGGACATACATACAGGTACATATGCGACATACATACATATACACATACCAGGAAAGATCAAACATACATTTGGACAATTAAGCCTACTACCCTCTACTATTCAGACAACCATCTTTTTGAATTTATTTATTCCTTTTTCATAAACCGTCTCTTTCAATTTATTTATTCCTTATTCTTAAACTTTCTTTTTGAATTTGTTTATTCTTTCTTCATAAACATCTTAAAACTTATATGAATTTCAAAATTATACATTATATATTTATTTACAAAAAATATTGGGAAAATATAAGGTATTTTTCAATATTAGTCTTCCAAATCTCTTGCATTTTGATATTAGGCCCCCAATATTGATATATTGAATTAGCCCCCCAAATCCTTAACCTCCCACACAATGAAAATTACCCAAGGACTAACAAAACTCACGTGGGTTTTAACTTAAAGTTAAACCATCATTTGACGAGTTAACTATTATGCATAAAGTGGCGCACTAAAATTCCATTTAATACCCTCCTCTTTGAGTTCTATTCATACTCCTATTTTATAATTATCCATCTTCTTTGAAATAGACATGTGGTAACATATCTTCCAAGTTATTGTCGATTTCATCTTTGTTTAAAACATACCAAAGTCTTAAACTTCATTAGATGTTTAGTATCACTAGTATAATGCACGTGCGTTGCACGTAGGCTTACTTGACTATTTATAATGCATAAAGAAAATCAAGAATTGAAAATAAATAGAGATAATATTATTTCGAAAATATAGACACATATAGATAATGATACATATTTAGTATTATGAACATTTTTGTCGGACTACTGTAGATTTAATGGACCATAGATAATTAATAGAACAATGTCACAAGTTTTGAATTAGTTAATAAGTTTTTATTTCATTTTATTTTGGATGAGGATTCCCATCGGACGAAGTAATTGATTGAGAATTAGGAAGCATAGGTATTATAATGTGATCACTCGTAAAGACAATTTTAAATACCTCTATGGCATATAATTAGAATAAATTATTTATGACCTAATATTATGATAACAACTATACTAAATAAATTTTCAAGGAAAATTGTATGATTTATTCATGATGATGTCAGAAAACTGTAATTGACCAAATGAAATATAAAATTTTCCCTTTAACGCAATAATAAAGGTTGATATCATGAAATCAACTGGAATAAAGCTTTCAACTGCAAAATTACATAAATATCTCAAATTATTTAGGTCAAAAAAGATTTACCTGGAAAGAGATTTCCCGTCGAAGAACTCCGGTGGAATCTTCCCCTCATTCTCATGTATCTCTTCAAAAGAAAACCATCCTCTAAAACAATATTTCCTTAAAAAATCCTCCAAAACTCAACAATATTTAAGTTTTTCAAAAGAAAAAATTATCATTAATAGAAAATTGCTGTAAAGCTTGGGATGGTAATAGGACAAGACTCAAGGAGTGGAATAAACCTTGTAACTTCCAGAGTTTTTGCCCTTTCTTAATTGAAATTGAGTTCGTCACACTCTCCATTGTCCGAGTGCAATACTTGCATTAAGGAATTACGTCAAGCAAGAAAAGGTTATTGTGCAGGAATATCAAGGAATTACCTCAAATAGATATTAATAATTCCAAATCCATTACCTACAAAACTCTTCCTGACCTATAAAACTCTTCCATATTCTTTAAATATCTAATACTATTATAAAAGTGGGTTGCTATGTTAAAATATTTCTTCCCAAAATGCCCTCCAACACATCCATCCATACATACATGAAACACACAAATGCCCAATATTTTAAAACCTCACCAAAATAATTCCCACACAACTTGTTTTAATTTCTTATTCATGATCAATAATCAATTGAATTAACATAGTGTAAATCAACAACTGCATATATAGTGTAAATCAACAATGCATATATACATCTATTATCTCCAACTTATTATTTGATCCTCACCAAAATTAACCATACATGAAGAGAAAATAACTTCAAACAACCACATCAAATTATTTTTTTAAGGCTAACATTAATTTTTTTTACTTGCCACTTATTATGCAAGCATCTCTTACTATTAACAATAAACACACACATGAAATTAAAGCTTTAATTTGATAATTTCATCCCTTAATGCAAGGATGTATATATGATGGGAAACAATGCTAATCAAAGGAAGCCATCACCAACTCCTCCATGGCGCAGCCACCAATCTCTCCCCCTTCACCATTGAAACCTCCAAATCCACCTCCATGGAAAAGCTCGGCCCCATCGCAAACCCAACTTCATTGCCTGGTCCAAACCAACCACTCATTCCTCCACCTCTGACCCCGCTATCGAACCCAGACCCACCACCTACTCCTCCATCAGCATCACTATGGACCAACTCGACCAAGACCTCATCGGCGACCATGTTAGAATTAGTACTATTGATCTTCAAACCCAAGAGAAAGAAATAATTCTTATCATTTTGATTGGTAATTTGGTAATGAGGTTGGCCATGAGGAGTTGGGTGGAGGGGAAGGAGGTTATATAGGGGTTGTAATGAAACGTATGGAGGTGGAAGGTTTCTTATGATTAATTAGAGCAAGGAATTTTTAACACTCCTAACTACACTACTAAGGAATGGTTATAATCGATTCATGTTCTAATCGTTGCAAAAGAGACTTAATAGCTATTTTTATGAACCAATTGAATGAGAACGTGTAGCATTTAATTTGATATTAATGAGGATATATTAAAAAGATTATTGGTAATTATGGTGATTAAGTGGGTAACTGGTGAGTACATAGGAAATTAGTGGTGATGGGTGTTTAATATATGTTCATGCATGTATGTGAATTATCATGAACATAAACAAAATTACATGAATAACCATAATATTAAAAATGACACTTTAAATTACAAATATAAATTGGAGGGTATTTTTGGAAGAAAAGTTTTAACACCCTTCACACTTTTAGAATAGTATTAGATTAGATTAGATAGCTAGATTAGATTAGATTAGATTAGATAGATTAGATTAGAAGATTAGATTAGATTTGTTATGATTTATAGTGGTTTAGTAAGAAGATGAATGATTGTAATATTTTTTAATTATAATAGTGATAATTAATGAGAATTATAAGAGATTAATATGTTATGGGAGGTTACAAAAGTATAAACAACTTAGTCATGGTGCAATTATTTGGGGGTTATGAATAACAATGCATTTAATTGGAGGCTATGTATGTGTGGGGTATGGTTTATGTATGGATGCATGTGTTTTATGTATGCATGTATGTGTTTTAAAGGGCATTTTCGGAAGAAATGTTTTAACATACCAACACACTTTTATAATAGTATTAGATGAAATATAAATAAATCGAAATTGACATAAGTTCACTAGTAGAATTTTGGGCATCCTTGACGGGTATTCCCATCAAGGATGCACGTTTTCCTGTCAAATATGTGCGTCCTTGACGGGGGCCCATCAAGAATACCCCATCGGTAAATGCCCTGTCAAGGATAAAACATCCTTGATGGGGGCCCGTCAAGGATGTGCATTCTTGACAGGGAAAACATCCTTGACGGGCAGCCGTCACGGATGTGCGTGAAGACCCGCACTAAAATTGCATCTAGTGCCCTCCTCTTTGAGTTCTATTCATACTTCTATTTTATAATTGTCCATCTTGTTGAAATAAATATGTGGTAAGCTCAAGCATACATTTGGACAATTAAGCCCCCGACCCTCTACTACACAGACAACCATCTTTTTAAGTTTATTTATTCCTTTTTCACAAACCGTTTTTTTCAATTGTTTATTCCTTATTCGTAAACCTTTTTTTTAAAATTTGTTTATTTTTTTCTTGATAGATATCTTAAAACTGATATGAATTTCAAACTTACACATTATATATTAGATATTTATTTACCAAAAATATTGGGAAAATATAAGGGATTTTTAGTAGTAGTCCCCCAAATCTCTTGCATTTTGATATTAGGCCCCCAAATCTTGATATATTGAATTAGCCCCGCAAATCCTTAACCTCCCACACAATAAAAATTACCCAAGGACTAACAAAACCTCATGTGAGTTTTAACTTAAAGTTAAATTGTCATTTAATGAGTTAAATATTATGTGTGAAGAGGCACACTATTTATTTTCAATCTAAGGTAGTTGAAGAAGAAGAATATGTTCTTGGATTTTACTGAGTGCTGACTATTTACGTAAGTTTGAATATATAATGATAGAACCTGCACAATTATCTTTATCTTTTATGATGTTCTTGTTAAAAATTTTTATTAGAATTCCTTCTTCTATCATGCACATATTTATTTTTGGCTTCAAACCCTGCTTGCTCTTCTAAACTAGTTTTTTCCCTTATTACCGCTCGAATTATTTTAAAACCAGAAATCTAGCTCTCTTTCCATAATTTTAGGAAATTGCGGTTAGAGAGTTCCAAGGATAAAAGGGTCAAAAATTCAACCTAAAATCTAACTATAAGGGTAGTTTAGGAACTAATAGAAGATAATTAAGTTGTAGGAACTGAATTTTAAACTAAATTTGAGATAATAGAGCACGCAAGAAAAGGATTAGCATCCTAGAGCCTCTCTAATTTTTTTGTGCTATTTATCTGAAAAAATATACCTCTTTTCACAATTAATTGCATGATATTTTTTTCTTATAAAGACTTCTATTTTTTCACTTCCAAAATTTTGTAATACTCAATAGAGCATCGGCTGTCATGGCAGGGGTAAATATGAAACGTATCAAGATTTTTCCTTTTTAAAATTTCTACTTTTGTACAATATTATATCACCATCATTATTATTTACTTATGTAAAATCATCAGATGATGGCGTATAAAATAACAAAACATATGATAGTATGAAGATGTTGACCTTCCACCAGAACATGCATATTATCGTAATGCCATATACGAATCAACTATAACAATTTTTATGTTCAAGAAGAAGTTGTCCCTGCATGAAAAAAAATCTTAAATCCGCCAAAAGTAAAAAATTTAAAAACATAGGATGCAAAAGTAACGCCAAAATTGAAGCCTTCATTGAGTATTCGGATGCAATAAGCGATCATGATTTAGTAAAGAAGACAACTAAGGAATTGTGTAAAACCTTTCATGATAAAGTATAGAGTTTTAGCAGTAAAAGGAAAAAAATACTACTCTTTGTAGAAATATCTCTTGGAGCACCAGAACACTATAATAAAAATCTTAAGGAGAAGTTTTATTACGGTCACGTGGGAGCTAGTAGCTCTAAAATTTTATTCACATGTTATTTACCATTGAAGACTATGCTTTAAATTCTTTCTAGTTATTTTTTTAGCTTTGTTAATGCATATTTATTGAAATCTTTTTAAACTACTACGGTTAGCTCTCTTGAGTTATCAAACTCGAGGGGCCTTGGTCGGGGAGGAGCTCTTCAACCGACTGTCAGTCATGATGGAAGTAGCTGACAGCTTGGCGAAGAGGCTTGTTGAAGAGAAGGGAAGCCGAGGAGAAGCTGAGAAGAGGGCGGCCGCTCTTGAGGCGGAGAAGGCCGAAGTCGGCGCCAAGTGACGCGTTGAACTGGAGGCTAAGCAATCTATGATTGCTAACCTCCAGAGTCATCGTTCGAAGCAGGCGACCGTCATTGATAAGTTGAAGGAGGAGGTTGCCCAGTTGAAGAGAACGGCCGAAGGCTCCCAAAGAGAGATCGAGGAGTGGAAGGCACAAGTTGGGGGGCTGGAGAGCCAAATTGAAGCTGAGAGACTCGAGAGCCAAAAGTTGCGGGTCGAGCTGGATGAGTCGAAAGCGGCTCATCAGACGGCTTTGGATGACGCCCGATCAATTGAGACCAGGCTTAAGTTTGTAACGTCGGAGGAAGGCAAGAAAGAGGTCATTGAAGAGTATAGGCAAGGGCCTATGGGAAAAGTAGAGCTGTCGCTGGCTGTTAAAGCAGGCTACGACTACTTAAAAGCTCAACTTCCTTCGGACGTTCTCCCGACTTTGAGTCTTACGTATCCTCCCAAGGTGAAAAGTTCTCTGCGCGTCCTACAGAGCCTGGAAGCCAGAGGAGCAGGAGTGCAGCTTGGCGTTGAGAATTACAACCCTGACGAGGATGAGGACGAGGAGGAAGATGAAGGCGAGGACGGAGAAGGGGGAGATGGCGACGAGGGAGGAGATTAGGTCGCCTTAGTGTTTTGTTCATTTTTTTTGTTTGGGTCGAGAAGACCATCGTACATTTGTAATATACTTCACTTATGAATGAAAATTCACTTTGCGTTCTTCTATGTCGAACTCTCTTTTTTTTGTCTTTCTTAGGCTTCGTAACGACAGCGATTTTGGCTGAGTTTGGCTATCATCTATAAGGCAAGCGAGGGATCATGGTTTGTACGACATGATAAATGAGCCGAACGATAATCATAGCTTGGTCGACCTGATTGGTAATCTTACGTCCGATTAGTGGTCGAACATGGATGGGTCGGATCGACCACCTCGTCGTGTCGTCATGGACGGCCATGGAAGGAGCCTCAATTCGTTTCTTGAATGGAGCGCAGCTATCGTCAACGTGCCATTTTCGAATCGCCGACGCTTAGGTTTTTGGGTCAGGCGGTAGGTCCCATTTGGGATAAAAAAACATTTCTGTGATTTTCGAGGCGACGCTTCGGGCTTCTGCGATTTTCGAGGTGACGCTTCGAGTTCCACATTTTTAATTTCCCCTGTTAATCATGAGAAGGCCTAACATTTATGGGCTTCGTTATAAATAGGGGAGAAAGCAACTTTTTGTACTTCGCATTCCTCTTAGGTTGGGCGATCAGTTTGACTCCGGCAATTCGAGAGGGTTGCCATCTCCAGGGTCTCAAGCTGAGAGCACCGGTGAGCTTCGTTAAAAGATGATTGAGGCACGGAGATGGGTGCTCTCTCCAAAGCTTACCATCTCTAGGGGTTTCAAGCTGAGAGCACCGGTGAGCTTCGTTAAAAGATGATTGAGGCACGGAGATGGGTGCTCTCTCCAAAGCTTACCATCTCTAGGGGTTTCAAGCTGAGAGCACCGGTGAGCTTCGTTAAAAGATGATTGAGGCACGGAGATGGGTGCTCTCTCCAAAGCTTACCATCTCTAGGGGTTTCAAGCCGAGAGCACCGGTGAGCTTCGTTAAAAGATGATTGAGGCACGGAGATGGGTGCTCTCTCCAAAGCTTACCATCTCTAGGGGTTTCAAGCCGAGAGCACCGGTGAGCTTCGTTAAAAGATGATTGAGGCACGGAGATGGGTGCTCTCTCCAAAGCTTACCATCTCTAGGGGTTTCAAGCCGAGAGCACCGGTGAGCTTCGTTAAAAGATGATTGAGGCACGGAGATGGGTGCTCTCTCCAAAGCTTACCATCTCTAGGGGTTTCAAGCCGAGAGCACCGGTGAGCTTCGTTAAAAGATGATTGAGGCACGGAGATGGGTGCTCTCTCCAAAGCTTACCATCTCTAGGGGTTTCAAGCCGAGAGCACCGGTGAGCTTCGTTAAAAGATGATTGAGGCACGGAGATGGGTGCTCTCTCCAAAGCTTACCATCTCTAGGGGTTTCAAGCCGAGAGCACCGGTGAGCTTCGTTAAAAGATGATTGAGGCACGGAGATGGGTGCTCTCTCCAAAGCTTACCATCTCTAGGGGTTTCAAGCCGAGAGCACCGGTGAGCTTCGTTAAAAGATGATTGAGGCACGGAGATGGGTGCTCTCTCCAAAGCTTACCATCTCTAGGGGTTTCAAGCCGAGAGCACCGGTGAGCTTCGTTAAAAGATGATTGAGGCACGGAGATGGGTGCTCTCTCCAAAGCTTACCATCTCTAGGGGTTTCAAGCCGAGAGCACCGGTGAGCTTCGTTAAAAGATGATTGAGGCACGGAGATGGGTGCTCTCTCCAAAGCTTACCATCTCTAGGGGTTTCAAGCCGAGAGCACCGGTGAGCTTCGTTAAAAGATGATTGAGGCACGGAGATGGGTGCTCTCTCCAAAGCTTACCATCTCTAGGGGTTTCAAGCCGAGAGCACCGGTGAGCTTCGTTAAAAGATGATTGAGGCACGGAGATGGGTGCTCTCTCCAAAGCTTACCATCTCTAGGGGTTTCAAGCCGAGAGCACCGGTGAGCTTCGTTAAAAGATGATTGAGGCACGGAGATGGGTGCTCTCTCCAAAGCTTACCATCTCTAGGGGTTTCAAGCCGAGAGCACCGGTGAGCTTCGTTAAAAGATGATTGAGGCACGGAGATGGGTGCTCTCTCCAAAGCTTACCATCTCTAGGGGTTTCAAGCCGAGAGCACCGGTGAGCTTCGTTAAAAGATGATTGAGGCACGGAGATGGGTGCTCTCTCCAAAGCTTACCATCTCTAGGGGTTTCAAGCCGAGAGCACCGGTGAGCTTCGTTAAAAGATGATTGAGGCACGGAGATGGGTGCTCTCTCCAAAGCTTACCATCTCTAGGGGTTTCAAGCCGAGAGCACCGGTGAGCTTCGTTAAAAGATGATTGAGGCACGGAGATGGGTGCTCTCTCCAAAGCTTACCATCTCTAGGGGTTTCAAGCCGAGAGCACCGGTGAGCTTCGTTAAAAGATGATTGAGGCACGGAGATGGGTGCTCTCTCCAAAGCTTACCATCTCTAGGGGTTTCAAGCCGAGAGCACCGGTGAGCTTCGTTAAAAGATGATTGAGGCACGGAGATGGGTGCTCTCTCCAAAGCTTACCATCTCTAGGGGTTTCAAGCCGAGAGCACCGGTGAGCTTCGTTAAAAGATGATTGAGGCACGGAGATGGGTGCTCTCTCCAAAGCTTACCATCTCTAGGGGTTTCAAGCCGAGAGCACCGGTGAGCTTCGTTAAAAGATGATTGAGGCACGGAGATGGGTGCTCTCTCCAAAGCTTACCATCTCTAGGGGTTTCAAGCCGAGAGCACCGGTGAGCTTCGTTAAAAGATGATTGAGGCACGGAGATGGGTGCTCTCTCCAAAGCTTACCATCTCTAGGGGTTTCAAGCCGAGAGCACCGGTGAGCTTCGTTAAAAGATGATTGAGGCACGGAGATGGGTGCTCTCTCCAAAGCTTACCATCTCTAGGGGTTTCAAGCCGAGAGCACCGGTGAGCTTCGTTAAAAGATGATTGAGGCACGGAGATGGGTGCTCTCTCCAAAGCTTACCATCTCTAGGGGTTTCAAGCCGAGAGCACCGGTGAGCTTCGTTAAAAGATGATTGAGGCACGGAGATGGGTGCTCTCTCCAAAGCTTACCATCTCTAGGGGTTTCAGCTTTTGTTTGGTCGCAGACTATTGTAAATTTACTTTGCTTGGATTATCAATGAATGGCTACATTTCGGTGATGGTGGCTACCCATTCGGCTTATTTTCTCTCTTCAAGTTGGCCCCTGTGGGGCTTGCAATCAATCATTATTAATCAACTAAAATAAAGTCGGCCCCTGTGGGGCTCACAATCAACATTGTTAATCAACTAGAATCAAGTCGGCCCCTGTGGGGCTTACAATCAATATTGTTAATCAACTAAAATCAAGTCGGCCCCTGTGGGGCTTACAATCAACATCGCTGATCGTCTGTTTCGATTGAGTCGGTCATTATGAGTCCAAGCCCAGTGAGTCGGTCCAATCGTAAGTTGTGGTTCTGGGTCGGCAACGTT
Source organism: Asparagus setaceus (assembly GCA_012295165.1). Taxonomy (NCBI): domain Eukaryota; kingdom Viridiplantae; phylum Streptophyta; class Magnoliopsida; order Asparagales; family Asparagaceae; genus Asparagus; species Asparagus setaceus. The sequence goes on from CM022705.1 coordinate 40,594,524, forward strand.
TAGATTGAGCCTGGAGCCTACGGAATTGGCCCATGCAGGGGCGGCGACTTTACAGCTGTCAACCCGTAAGTTGGACGTCTAAGGCTTGCGTTACGTCCGGATCTTCGTCGGCAAGGCCGATCTCCATTTCGGGACAAGTAGGCCTGAGTCGGCTCACGTGGGAGCGGCGACTCCGTAGAGGACGACCGCGTGGGCCGGGTGCCTAGGACTTACGTGGCGCCTAGGTCTCTCTCGGCAAGGCCGATCTCTGTTTTGAGGCAAAGAGCAAGCCTGAGTCAGCTCACGTGGGAGTGGCGATTCCGTAGAGGACGACCACGTGGGCCGGGTGCCTAGGACTTACGTGGCGCCTAGGTCTTTCTCCGCAAGGCCGATCTCTATTTTGAGGCAAAGAGCAAGCCTGAGTCGGCTCACGTGGGAGCGGCGACTCCGTAGAGGACGACCACGTGGGTCGGGTGCCTAGGACTTACGTGGCGCCTAGGTCTTTCTCGGCAAGGCCGATCTCTATTTTGAGGCAAAGAGCAAGCCTGAGTCGGCTCACGTGGGAGCGGCGACTCCGTAGAGGGCGACCCGTGGGCGGGTGCCTAGGACTTCGTGGCGCCTAGGTCTTTCTGGCGAGGTCGATCTCTATTTTGAGGCAAAGAGCAAGCTGAGTCGGCTCCGCGTGGGAGCGGCGACTCCGTTGAGGGCGACCCGTGGGCGGGTGCCTAGGACTTACGTGACGCCTAGGTCTTTCTCGGCGAGGTCGATCTCTATTTTGAGGCAAAGAGCAAGCCTGAGTCGGCTCACGTGGGAGAGGCAACTCCGTAGAGGACGACCGTGTGGGTCGGGTGCCTAGAACTTATGTGGCGCCTAGGTCTTTCTCGGTGAGGCCGATCTCTATTTTGAGGCAAAGAGCAAGCCTGAGTCGGCTCACGTGGGAGCGGCGACTCCGTAGAGAATGACCGCGTGGGTCGGGTGCCTAGGACTTACGTAGCGCCTAGGTCTTTCTCGGCAAGGCCGATAGGTGGTCGTCGCTGCGGCTTCGTTCGGAGTTGGCGAGCGAGCGTAAGGGGCCTAGCTCAATTTATCGAGGTCAGATAACCCAATTTTTACTTAGTGAATGGGATTTGTTTCCTTCGTTAAGTGAGCATGATCACCCGCTGCGACTGAGCGAGTAGAGTTTCTTGACTCGGCTAAATGAGAAGAGTTCCTTGACTCGATTTAGCGAGAAGGGTTTCTTGACTCCACTCAGCGAACAGGGTCAGCTTGACTCGACTTCGACTAGGAAATTACCTTGATTCGGCTAGTGCGATTGGGTTTCCCCAACTCATTTAGTGAGCTAGGGGCCTTACTACGCTGTTGTGAGGGGTCGATTGCCATTAGATTCGGCTATGCAGTCGTTTAGCGTTTCTTGCGTAATTTGTGACAAGCATCAATAATTAGGAGCAGAATACTGAATTGTATTGAGGTGGATTGAGCAAAATTTACAATGCAAAATTATTGAAAAAACTTCCTGAGATGCTCGATATTCCATGGATGCTGTAAGACTCTCCTATCGGGGCTTCTAAGTCGGTATGTTCCGGGGCGCAACTCTTCAAGGACGGTGTAGGGCCCTTCCCAATTGGGTGCCAGCTTGCTACGCCTAGTGTCCCTGTCAAATGCTGCCTTCCTTAACACCAGGTCGCCAACACGGAATCTCCTTGGTCGGACCTTGCTGTTGTAGTATCGGGCGATCCGCTGTTGATTAACAACTTGTTTGTGCAGAGCGGTCGCTCGAACCTCATCCACCAGGTCCAATTGCACCTGAAGTCCAGCGGAATTTACCTCTTCATCAAAGTGTTGGAGTCGGATAGTGGGCATGCCGACCTCCACTGGGGTTACCGCTTCTGCTCCATAAGCTAACATGAAGGGAGTTTCTCCGGTTGAACTCTTGTGGGTCGTCCTGTACGACCATAAGATGCTCGGCAACTCTTCGACCCAATTGCCGACTGCTTTGTCGACCCTCTTCTTCAGAGCTTGGAGGATGCATTTATTAGCAGCTTCCGCCAGTCCATTGCACTTGGGATGGGCCACTGAAGCAAATTTGAGCTTGATCCCCCATTCCTCATAGAAGTCTTGGAACCCTTCACTGCTGAACTGAGTACCGTTCTCGGTGATGAATGAGCGGGGGACGCCAAACCGACACACGATTGATTTCCATGCAAAGCCTGTAATGTTGCTCTCTCCAATCTTTGCTAAAGGCTCGGGTTCAATCCACTTGGTAAAGTAGTCGATGGCGACTATTAGGAATTTGCGCTGCCCCGAAGCAAGAGGGAGCGGCCCTAGTATATCCAGGCCCTATTGGGCGAAAGGAAGGGGACTGAAGATGGTAGTCAGCTCTGTAGCGGTGGCTCTGGGGATCTCTGCAAAGAGTTGGCACTTCTTGCATCTGGAGACAAGCCTCCTGGAGTCGGCCACTATGGTTGGCCAATAATATCCTTGGCGGATGATCTTCTGGGTGAGAGCTCTCGCCACTGGGTGGTTCCTACAGACGCCTTCATGGATTTCTTTCTAAACATACTCAGCTTCGATTGGTCGAAGGCATCGGAGATAAGGTCCAACTCCGCTGCTTTGATAGGACGACCGGTAGAGCTGGTCGTCAATCATGAGGTAACGGCGGGCAGTCCTCTGTAAACTCTTCGCTTCGGCCGTGTCTATGGGTAAGGCGCCACTGATCAAGAATCGGATGATGGAGTCCATCCAACAAGACTCATGGGGGGCATCGGCCTGCATGACATCTGAGGGAGCTTCCGCAATCTTTGGGATCTTTGGGCGTGTCGGCGAAGATGGGTCGGGCTGCTCATGGAACCGGTCGATGCGAGCTTTGACAAAGCGTCGCTCGGCGTTAGCGGCGAGGACTTGGGTGATCCCGAAGTTGGCGGCGGGTTAGCGAATCTTTGACAATCTTCAGGTACTGAGCCATCCTCTTGTCTTTGGCAGCATACTTGCCGTTAACTTGGTGAACAACCAGTTGGGAGTCGGCCAGTACGTTTAAGCTTTCGGCTTTAACCGCTAGGGCGGCCCGCAGGCCAGCAATGAGGGCTTCATACTCTGCCTCATTGTTCGAGGTGGAGAACTTGAAGGCGATGAATTGTTCTATGATTGTTCCTTCAGGGCTGCGTAAGACAATGTCGGCTCCACTCCCGGCTTCACTTGAGGATCCATCCACCTTCAACTCCCACCAAGAGGCGACTTCAGGGGAGTCGTTCTCAAGGTCGGGACATGGGGGAAGTGTCGCCATCTGCTTTGCCTGCTTGGGAGGCGTCGGTTGATCAGGAACGGCGAGGTCGGCCGGTTCGCCATCTGGCGAGGTGGACTCTATAAGGAAGTCGGCCAAAGCTTGCATCTTGATGGTGGTCCTGGGCTCGAACTGCACATCATATTCGCTGAGCTCGATTGACCACGCAACCATCCTCCAAGATGTGGTGGGACTCCCCAGGGACTTCTTCATAGGTAGGCTTGTCCGCATAATGATAGGGTGTGCTTGAAAGTATGGACGAAGCCTACGAGCAGTGGTGATGAGGGCGAAGGATGCTTTCTCGACCAAGGGGTAGTTCAGCTCTCCCGCCCTTAGGATCCGGCTGATATAGTAAACCGGCTTCTGGATATGGTCTTCTTCTCGAACAAGCGCCGAGCTTACAGCTTCAGGTGAGACAGCCAAGTATAGGTACAGGGTTTCCCCTTCCACTGGTTGGCTCAAGAGTGGCTTGGTGCTCAGATAAGATTTGAGTTCTCTGAAGGCGACGCGGCACTCTTCAGTCCACTCTAATTTCTTCTTGGGGTCTTTGGTTCTCCTAAGTATCTTAAAGAAAGGGAGGCTTCTCTCAGCTGACTTGGAGAGAAAACGCCCCAAGGCGGCTATCTTGCCATTGAGTTTCTGAATGTCCTTCATGGTGTGCGGCTCAGGGAGTCACTCAATGGCTTCTATCTTCTCTGGGTTGATCTCAATGCCCCTTTGAGTGATCACGAACCCCAAAAATTTTCCCGACTGCACCCCAAAAGCGCATTTAGTAGGGTTGAGCTTCATGCGGTAGCGTCGGAGGGTGGTGAAGGTTTCCTCCAGATCGGCAATGTGAGCGGCTGCAAGTCTTGACTTCACCAGGATGTCGTCCACATAAGCTTCCACATTGCGGCCGAGTTGGGGCTTGAAGATCTTGTTGACTAGCCTCTGATAAGTCGCACCGGCGTTCTTGAGACCAAAGGGCATAACTTTGTAGCAAAAGGTGCCTCGGTCGGTGATAAAGGACGTCTTCTCCTGATCATGCTCCGCCATGCGGATCTAGTTGTAGCCTGAGAAAGCGTCCAAGAAGCTCAGCAGCTGATGTCCTGCACTCTCGTCTACCAACTGATCGATGCGAGGAAGAGGGTAGCTATCCTTGGGGCAGGCTTTGTTGAGGTCGGTGAAGTCGACGCATGTCCTTCATTTGCCGCTAGATTTCTTCACTAAGATGACGTTGGACAACCATTCGGGATACTGAACCTCCCGAATGAAGTCAGCCTTTAGGAGTCGCTCGACCTCCTCTGCTGCCGCCCTTTGCCGCTCGGGCTCTAGGTGCCTCTTCTTCTGTCGAACTGGCTTGGAATGTCGGTCGACAGAGAGCTCATGATAAATGACATCGGGCGAAATGCCTAGCATGTCTTCTGGACCCCAAGCAAACACATCAAGATTAGATAAAAGAAAAGTAATTATTGCACCTCTTAATGGCTCCGAGAGACTGGACCCAATCCTGAGCGTCTTCTCGCCCTTGTGGTCGACTGGGATCTCATGGAGGTCTTCAACTGGAGTTGTCCTCTCGCGCTCCATCTTCTCCTCGAACTGGTGAGCCATCTTCTCGATGGGCATGGCGGTTGCGACTCCTTTTCCCTTAGTGGAGAGCGCATAGCAAGCTCGGGCCTCCTTCTGGTCGCTCCGGACTATCCCGACTCCTCTTGGTATTGGGAACTTGATCATCTGATGATAGGTGGACGAGATGGATCACAAATGATGGAGGGACGTTCGACCCTGGATGACGTTATGCGCCGACTTGATGTCCATCACTACGAACTGGATGTCAACAGTCGACTGGCATGGGGGCTGCCCAACAGTTAAAGGAAGGATGATTTACCCCTCTGGTATCTGAGAATGTCCTGTGAAACCAATCAAAGAATCCAAAAATAGCTGCAGCTTGGATCTGTCAATACCCATGCGGTTGAATGCATCCAAGAACAATATATCGACAGAGCTCCCAGTGTCGATCATGATTCTCTTCACCTTGAAGCCGTAAATGTCGGCTGAGATGACGATGGGGTCGTCATGAGGTGTCTCGACTCCTTCCAAGTCGGCCTCGCTAAAAGAAATGGACATATCAGCCCTCGACCTCTTGTCGCAGCTGTTTATCAGCAAAGCATGCTTGGCATATCTCTTTCGGGCGTTGTTGGACTCCCCTCCTAAAGTAGGACCCCCACTAATGGTGTTGATAACCCCTCGACTCCCCTGCCCGACTTCTCTATGCTCCAAGTTGGGTCGAGGTCGGGGAGATCGAGAGTGAGGTCTGTGGTCGTCCCTCTTGGGATGTTGATTCCTGTAAATCAAATTCTTCAAGAAGCCTCTCTAAATGAGGTCTTCAATGTCCCTTTGGAGAACACAGCAGTCTCGAGTGTCGTGGCCGTGATCTCTGTGGTATCGATAAAATCGTCGTGCATCTCTCTTGTTTGGATCCGACCTCATCTGTGGAGGGGGCTTATCGAGGAGCCCCTCTCTCTGGGCCTTGTCTAGGGCCCCAGAAAGGGATGTGTTGAGGACTGTGAATACTGGAGGGGGAGCGTCTGCTCTTCTGTCCTCTCTCCTATCGAACCGACCATTACGGTTGTTCTTGGGAGGAGGATTCCTTGGACTATGTCTGGGCTCTTCCCTTCGAGGTGGATCTTGGGCCGACCCAGTAGGAGGGGCGGCTGGAGCCGCAGGGGGAGCCACATGTGGAGTCGGCTGAGAAGGATGATGAGACGTTGGTACTGTCGATGGGGTGGATGCCAAGACAGGAGTGGCCGCTTTGCTGGATTCGGCTTTTGCTGCGATCTTGTAAGCTTCAGCTTCTTCCATATTCATGTAAGCATGGGCTTTGGACATCAAATGCTCATAACTTCTGATGGGCTTCTTGTTGAGGGCTTTAGACAAGTCGCCCGACCGCAATCCCGCCACCTGAGCTGCCATGGCGACTTTGTTCCCTTGATCTTTGACTTCCAGCCTCTTCGCTTAAAATCTCTTTATGTAGGCCCTAAGGCTCTCGCCCGGCTCTTGCTTGGTCTGGATGAGCACACTGGACGGTAGTTTGAGTTTGGCGTTGGCAAAGAAATGGTGGATGAACTTTCGACTCAGTTCTTCGAAGCTTTCAATGGACTTTTTCTCTAATGAGTTCCACCAAAGCTTGGCACTCCCAGTCAAAGTAACTGGGAAGCAGCAGCAGATGGTCGCTTCCGGCGCCTGCATCATAATCATGGTGTTGTAGTAGTCTTGAACATGCTCGGCCGGGTCTCTATCACCCCCATACTTGTCCATCGTTGGCATCTTAAACTTCTCGGCAGGCGCTCTCATGATGGAGTCGGTGAAGGGAGTGTTCCCTCCAATGGCGTCGGCGACAGGTTGATATACCTGATTATAGCCGCCTGCACCGTGGGTAGTTGGGAGTGGTGCCGTGGGCGGTCACGAGCCTCGAGTGTCGTGGCCGTGATCTCTGTGGTATCGATAAAATCGTCGTGCATCTCTCTTGTTTGGATCCGACCTCATCGTGGAGGGGCTTATCGAGGAGCCCCTCTCTGGGCCTTGTCTAGGGCCCCAGAAAGGGATGTGTTGAGGACTGTGAATACTGGAGGGGGAGCGTCTGCTCTTCTGTCCTCTCTCCTATCGAACCGACCATTACGGTTGTTCTTGGGAGGAGGATTCCTTGGACTATGTCCGGGCTCTTCCCTTGAGGTGGATCTTGGGCCGACCCAGAGGAGGGGCGGCTGGAGCCGCGAGGGGAGCCACATGTGGAGTCGAGCTGAGAAGGATGATGAGACGCTGGTACTGTCGATGGGGTGGATGCCAAGACAGGAGTGGCCGCTTTCTGGATTCGGCTTTTCTGTTGCGATCTTGTAAGCTTCAGCTTCTTCCATATTCATGTAAGCATGGGCTTTGGACATCAAATGCTCATAACTTCTGATGGGCTTCTTGTTGAGGGCTTTAGACAAGTCGCCCGACCGCAATCCCGCCACCAGAGCTGCCATGGCGACTTTGTTCCCTTGATCTTTGACTTCCAGCCTCTTCGCTTAAAATCTCTTTATGTAGGCCCTAAGGCTCTCGCCCGGCTCTTGCTTGATGCGGATGAGCACACCGACGGTAGTTTGAGTTTGGCGTTGGCAAAGAAATGGTGGATGAACTTTCGACTCGGTTCTTGAAGCTTTCAATGGACTTTTCTCTAATGAGTTCCACCAAAGCTTGGCACTCCCAGTCAAAGTAACTGGAAGCAGCAGATGGTCGCTTCCTCCTGCATCATAATCATGGTGTTGTAGTAGTCTTGAACATGCTCGCCGGGTCTCTATCACCCCCATACTTGTCCATCGTTGGCATCTTAAACTTCTCGGCAGGCGCTCTCATGATGGAGTCGGTGAAGGGAGTGTTCCCTCCAATGGCGTCGGCGACAGGTTGATATACCTGATTATAGCCGCCCGTGCACTGGTGGGTAGTTGGGAGTGGTGCCGTGGTAGCGGTCACGAGCCTCGAGTGTCGTGGCCGTGATCTCTGTGGTATCGATAAAATCGTCGTGCATCTCTCTTGTTTGGATCCGACCTCATCTGTGGAGGGGGCTTATCGAGGAGCCCCTCTCTCTGGGCCTTGTCTAGGGCCCCAGAAAGGGATGTGTTGAGGGCTGTGAATCTTGGAGGGGCGTCGCTCTTGTCCTCTCTCCTATCGAACCGACCATTACGGTTGTTCTTGGGAGGAGGATTCCTTGGACTATGTCTGGGCTCTTCCCTTCGAGGTGGATCTTGGGCCGACCCAGTAGGAGGGGCGGCTGGAGCCGCAGGGGAGCCACATGTGGAGTCGGCTGAGAAGGATGATGAGACGTTGGTACTGTCGATGGGGTGGATGCCAAGACAGGAGTGGCCGCTTTCTTTGGATTCGGCTTTTCTTTGCGATCTTGTAAGCTTCAGCTTCTTCCATATTCATGTAAGCATGGGCTTTGGACATCAAATGCTCATAACTTCTGATGGGCTTCTTGTTGAGGGCTTTAGACAAGTCGCGGCGCCAGGCGCAGTGAAGAGTTCATCGGCAAAAGCTCGAGTGGGTCCGCATGGTTGCTTGCATGGTGCGGCGATCTTCGGTGGATTCACAGGTTGGGCTTGAGTGACATAGCCCGCCGGTAGGTTCCCCAACCCGGTAAGATCATCACCGCTGGACATGATTGCAAGAAGAAGAAAGGAGGCCCCACGGTGGGTGTCAAACTGTTGATGTATATAATCACAGTCACTAACCTCGGTGTGAGTTTAGCTTTTAAGAGAACGGAGTCCTCCTTCTCTCCTAATGTCCGGTGACGTTGCTCTGGTCAGGGGGTTCACCTACGAGAAAACACCTGTGGAAGGGGTGGAGTTGGGATCTCCGGTGGTCCCTCCGACGGTCAAGTTAGTATGAGGGAGAGGAAATTCACTCAGAGAAAATCACTTACTTGGTTTGCTGTTCATATTGCTACTTATACCTAGGGTTATGGGGGTATTTTCATCTTTCTATTGGGTGAGAAACCACTGATGAGTCAGCCCTCTCTTCCATGTGTGGGCCGATGATTGGCTGAGCACCTCTTTGTCAGCTACCGTGGCTGGCCTTTGTAGGTGTCAAGTTGTGGACGGATTGAGAGTTAGTGTTGTCTATTCACCATTAATGCGATGGGATCGGCGGCGCCTGTAGTCGCATGGGTCCGAAGTGTCTTAAATATCGTGAGAGATGGAGGAGTTAAGGGGCTATCAGTGCATTTAATGCAATGTTGATGGGTTCGAATACCGTATAACCGTCGTTCGAGTGGAGGGAACCACATAGGATGAGAGATAAGGGAGCTGAGGCCGGGCGGCCGACTTGCATGGCCTCTTGAGGCGTCCATTAGAGTAATCAGTTGAAGGGGACGACTAGTACCGCCCTTCGCATCGTCCCAGAAGATGGATGGCTAAGAAAGGGGGGCTAGGTTTGCTTCGCATTGCTGGAGAGGCAGACGACTGGTTGGAAGGGATTATGGTAGATAACTGGTTGGGAGGACGACTAGTACAGCCTTTCGCGTCGTCCGGGGGGGCTAGCGGTTAGAAGGTGATTGCTGGTCGTCCCCCATGTCACTCGGGGGGACAAGCGACTTGGAAGGATGGCTCCGAGGCAGTCAATTGGTTGGGCGGACGACTGGTACCGCCTTTCGCGTCGTCCGCGGGAGAGAGTTGTTGATGGGCCGACCCACACCGCCTTTCGCGTCGGCTATGGTGATAGTCGTTTAACGGACCGTGGCGAGGACGGTAAGCGTAGGCCACCCCATGGGTCGGGTGTGGAGGTTCATGTCGCTCCAAGTTGACGAGCAAAAAGGTTTATCCATGTTAACACTTGGTTTTCCTCTTTAATCACTAATTAGTGGTTATGACCATAACACAAATCATATGAGAGTTAATATAAGCCCGGTATGTAATTAATATCTTCTCTAAGATTCCATTTACTTGCAATTACTAATTCTCATATTTTCCTTGTCGTATAGGAGTACATCAAACGGTTCCGTAGAACATTGATTGTTAAACTCATATTTTCTGAATGGAATGAACTTGAAAAGATAAGGAAAGAGCTTAAACAATATCAAATGTTAAAACAGTGAGGTGACAAAACATGTTCGATTAGATGGTCTCGTCGAAGCTCAAATCAACAAGAAGATAGAGGAGCTGGTCAAAACAGGAGAAAAACGTCGAAGGAGCTCAAGCTCAAGGGTCTACTCATGCTTGGCCCTGTTGTTGCCAAAATAATTATTTCTAGCCTTAGCTTGTGAAAATGCTCTCAATGTAATAGAAAATATTAAAATTTGACAATATTTGTATGGACGTATAATTTGGTTCTTATCTAAGGTGTTTATAGTTTAGCTCATTTAGCTCCGTATGTTGCCAGGCTCTGTGTCAAGCTAAATTTTGTCTTGTAGTTTTAACTTGTATGTAGTCCAAATAGAGAAGAGGAACAAGGAGCAGGAACTTAATTATCCATCTTGTTAAAATAAACATGTGGTAAGCTCAAACATTTGGACAATTAAGCCCCTTTACATACACATACCTGGTAAGATCAAACATACATGTGGACAATTAAGCCCATTACGCTCTACTACAGAGACAACCATCTTTTTGAATTTATTTATTCCTTTTTCATAAACAGTCATTTTCAATATTTTTCCCATATTCGTAAACCTTCTTTTTAATTTGTTTATTTTTTTCGTCATAAACATCTTAAAACTTATATGAATTTCAAACTTACACATTATATATTAGATATTTATTTACGAAAAAAATTGGGAGAATATGAGGGATTTTTCATTATTAGTCCCCCAAAGCTCTTGCATTTTGATATTAGGCCCCCAAATGTTGATACATTGAATTAGCCCCCCAAATCCTTAACCTCCCACACACTAAAAATTACCCAAGGACTAACAAGACTTCACATCAGTTAACTTAAAGTTAAACCGTTATTTCATGAGTTAACTATTATGCATGAAGAGGCACGCTAAAATTACGTCTAGTACCCTCCTCTTTGAGTTCTATTCATACTCCTATTTTATAATTATCCATGTTGTTGAAATAAACATGTGGTAAAAACCCTCCAAGTTAATGCCGATTTCATCTCTGTTTAAAACTTACCAAAGTCTTTAACTTCATTAGATGTTTTGTATCATGAAATATACATAAATCTGAACTAACATAAGTTATTATCGTTTTTGCTTATAATTTATTTCATTATTTTTATGAAAACTATATAATACAGAAATGATCCCATTTTTTATAATTTAGATGTTTGCAAATTAAATTTGAATTTAATTTAATGTGACATTCAATAGTATGTTTTCTAATTTCGATAAGGTTAAAGTTGGTATTTTTATAAAAGGTAGGAGGATCAACATCCTTAGCCCTTCTTTGTTTACCAAAAATAATAAAGTAAATAGTTCATCTTAAGTATCCAATCCAATCATAATTTAATTATATTTAATCTGTTATATCTAGTTAATCAAGTCAATCCTTCTTATTAATCCTCCTCTCTTAGCCCCTTTCTAAATGGCACGTAGGTGTTTTGAAATTAGGTCCCCAATTTTTCACATTTTGAATCTAGTCCTTCTAATTAGTAACTAGTTTAAAAATTTTTGGGGACTAATTTTAAAATACTTAAAAGATTTGAGGGATTAATTTTAAATACGAATATTTGTGGGGTTAATTTTAAAATAATTAAAGATTTGGTGGTGGGGTGTTGGGGTAAGGGGTTGGGGGCTAATTTCAATATATCAAGATTTGAGGGAGTAATTTCAAAATATAAGTTAACTTTGATTGAGATGTATTCATAAATTTATTAACATATATATTAGTATTTGTTGAATTAAAATAAATTGGTATAGATTTTAGTGAAAAATAAAAGAAATAAAAAATTACTATAATACCGCTCAGTCTAACCCAAGAGAGAAAAGGAGAAGAGAAGGAGAGGAAGGTAGTCAAGGAAGAAGAGGAGATAGAGAGGAGAGGGAAGGAATAAGGTGGGGAGGACAGAAGGAGGAGAGGTGAGGGGAGAGGAGGGAAGGAGGAGAGGTGAGGGGAGAGGAGGGAAGGAGGAGAGGTGAGGGGAGAGGAGGGAAGGAATAAGGTGGGGAGGACAGAAGGAGGAGAGGTGAGGGGAGAGGAGGGAAGGAGGAGAGGTGAGGGGAGAGGAGGGAAGGAAATGGAGGAAAGGAAAGGGAGGAGGTGGAGGGGACTATTGGTGGAAGGCAAGGAGAGGAGAAAAGAAATTAGGGTTAGGAGAAATCCTAGAGATGAAGGAAGAAGAGGAGATAGAGAGGAGAGGGAAGGAATAAGGTGGGGGAGGACAGGAAGGAGGAGAGGTGAGGGGGAGAGAGGAGGGAAGGTGGTCATCACATTTTATTATATTTTTTATACGCTCATTATCTATCTTATTTTAATAAATATATAACTAATAACATGTTTTATCTTAATTTGCAGGCTAATGAAGAGTTAATGAATAAAAGCCCAAATGAATAAAATTCCTTGATTTTCTACCATTTATTGAAGCTCAATATGAAGACATAAGAAGGCCTAAAAAATCTCAATGATCCATGAAGAAATCGGGTCAAGAAATCAATAAAAACTGAAATTCGGTTACAACCCAATCGGACGGCCAACCGATTGGTCAACCGATTGGTTTGTAATAAAAATAGTTTCTGGCTGAGATTTAATACTTGTTCTCCAAGCAAAATCGAATGGTTCTCATTCACTGTTGTAGGCTATAAATAGGGGTAGATAGTGAGGGGTTTGAGTGTGAAAATTTTTATAAAAACTCTATTTAGAGAGGTGGGTTACTCTTAATTGAGAAGACCTTCCAAAATTATAAACTTTATTTATAATTAATAAAAGAATTTTTACTTCTTCTTATTTTTCTTTTCTTTTCTTTATTGGTTGATGAAGATGAAGATGAAGATGAAGATGAAGATGAAGATGGAGATGGAGATTTACCTTCAAGTGGCAAGAACCCTCTTGTAATGTAAGTTTTCCTTTTTCTTTTATTTTCGTTCTTTAGATCTTCATGTTTTAGTATTTTCTTTTTTTAGTAGATTAGATTTATTTTGATGCCTTATAGAGTAAATTTACTTTCATGTTCTTTTATTATTTTCTTATATTTTTTATTTTGTAGTATAGATTTATTTTCTTGCATAGTTTAGGTTTCTTTTATGCTCTTTTATTTTGTAGTTTAGATTTATTTTTATGTTCATAGTTTAGATCTTTATTTCTTTGTTCTTATTTTTCTCTTGGTAGTTAGTTTTTATTTTCATTCTCTTTCTTTTATTCTCTCTAGTCTAGATTTTATTTTTCTCTTGGTAGTTAGTTTTTATTTTCATTCTCTTTCTTTTATTCTCTCTACTCTAGATTTTATTTCTTTGTTTGTAATTTCTATAATGTGGAACTAAAATCTTGTAGGAATTCTAGAGTTGAATGAAACTAGTTTGATTTCTTTTATGATTTGTGGATTGTTCTCTTGTACTTAAAATGATCATGTTTAGGATAATCAACTAGAGAACTAATTAGTAGAAGAAGAATTTGATAATCTATGCTTATCTTGAGTGATTTGATAGGTTATGCTTATGAATTCTAGAATTAATATCTAGTTGTTGTTATTTTCATAAATGTTAATTTTACTTGGATGATAATTTGATAGGTTATTATTTTCTTAAGTGGTTTGATTATCTATGCTTAATAAATCTAAAGTAAAATATGATAAAAGATAATAGTTCATAAATTCTAAGTGAAATTGACTAGTGGATTCAATTCTAGATTCCTCATTTCTCTAATTGATTTTCTCCATCTTTTACTTGTGTGCTTTTCATCTTTATTCTTGATTTTCCTTTATTTGTTTTATTTGAGAATAATCACACTTTCCTTATATCTCTACAACCACATTTATCACTCTTAATTGTACACATACAACTTAAAACCAAATTTTATTATTTCCTACAACACCTTCCTCGAGAAATCGATATCTTTTATACTATAACTTTATAGTTGTGCACTTGCAACTTAGGTTTTATTTATTTCCTATTAAGTTTTTGACACCGTTGCCGAGGAAGGTGCTTATAATTAGGATTTTTCTATTTTGATTCTTTAATTTGTGTATTTTCTTGTGAAGGAACCACTTTGAAGATTGAAGATCGAGGATTGAAGATTGAAGATTGAAGATTTGCTTGAGAAGGTAAGTCCTCTTTCTAGTATTTTCAATTCCACCCCTTTAGTTAGTTTCTCACAATTAGAGACAATTAGGATTTAATTAATTTTAAAAAATTTACTTTTATCAACCCTAATAAAATTCACCCTCCACTTGGACAATTACTAGCAAGATAATAAATTCAAACAAGTGCTCTCTTTCTCACATTTGTTTGATTGTTAACCCTAATTTAAAAAATAAAAAGATTTTATTTTTGCATCTTTTTGTAGTTGTTTTTAATTCCTAGGGTTGCATTACATATAGTTAGTAGGAATTCACCGAAGTGATTTGAGCATCTTGATTTGACACTCACTTGAAAATACTCTTAAGGGCAAAAATCCACTAATTAAGATAAGGTGAGAGATTTCATCAACCTTTCCTTAGCCCACAAATAACTAATTACTCACTACACAAACCCAAGCCTTTTAAAACTCATTAGACGCTAGCCCCTAAGTATTTGAGCTCATTAAGTAACAAGAAATCCTTAAGTGAACCGGTTTAAGTTTACTTGAATCCATTGATATCTAAGGCAATGTTTAGGGGTTGCGTAAAGGGCTCCATAAGGTACTTAATTGATCTTTGACCTCCCTCTAGTACTATCCTTATGTGGTTAACTGACCGAGTAAACTTCAATCTTTTCACTAAAGGAGTTTTTAGTTTGGAGCTGGTCTAGTTGAATCTAGACTTAACCCTAGAATTAAGGGTGATTGATACAAAGTGATTGCTCTTGATTTGTTTTAGTAGGTTTTTCTTTTATCCTTCTCCTTCTTCTCATTATCTTTTAGGTATTTTAGTTTTTCTCGTTAAAAAAACCTAACTTTTATTTTTCTTAGAATTTTTTCCTTTTAGTTAAAAAAAGAATTAAAAATATCTAAAAAAAAATTTATTTTGGTGTATGCAAGTTTGGATTAGGGATAATACCAATCGTTTAATCCGTGTTGAACCATTTTTTGAGACTAAAAAAATGGCTAATATTAATCCACCTGTTCTTCAAGATAAGTGTTATCCAACTAGGAATGTAATCCTATCTTGCATTAAGCTATCCGATGCCAATGAAACTAATTTTGAGCTTAGACCGCATTTCATAAACTTGCTTCCGAAATTCTTAGGAAATGAAACCGAAGACGCTTACATTTTATCTCCGAGTTTGAGAAAATTTGTCTTGTGATTAAGATTAGGGAACTATCTGAGGATGCGATTAAGCTTAGATTTATTCCATTTGCTCTTAAAAGCAAAGCCAAGAAATGGCTGCATAGCTTACCCACAAATTCAATCTCAACCTGGGATGAATTTTTTACCATTTTTCTGAAAAAAATTTCCTATCCATAAAACGGTTAAGCTTAGAAACAACATTCAGAATTTTAAGATAGACCCGGGAGAGCCATTGTGAAAGTATTTTGACAGATTTAAGGATCTTCTTATCCAATGTACTCACCACGGTTTAGAAAAGTGACGATTATGCCAAATCATCTATGAAGGATTGGATTATTCTTCAAAAACTTTATTAGAATTAATGTGTCAAGGGGATTTCATAAAGAAAAATATCGATAAAAGCTTGGGATTTTTTAGAGAGTTTATCTGAAAAAACCATGCAATTGGATCACTAGGATGAAAGGTTTTATCAGTTCCCCAACCCAAATCCAGTGGTCTTTCCCTAGAGTAAAATATAGCATCTGAAGCAAAGATGGATACAATCCTACGTAGGTTAGAAGCCTTAGAAATCAAAGAATGAGCTCCAGCTCAAATCAATCAAGTTTCTGCCTTAGGTTGTAACAATCAAATCAATCAAATCAATTAAGATGTCCTCTCTTAGAAAATAATCAACCACTAGGTTAGGTAAACGCTGCATTCCAGCGTTCCGTGAATGATCCATTTTCTCCAACCTACAATCCAGGTTGGAGAAAACACCTAAATGTTGCATGGAATCAGGGAAGCTACTCCGAAAATCAAAACTTCACTCCCGCTTCAACCCAACAATTTCCTAGAGGAAGCACGGTTCCTTTCAATTCACAAAATAATTTCCAACAACCAAATCTGCCTTATCCAAATCAGCCTCTTCACCATTAATCTGTAAATCACATTCCTCTGAGTTCTGATCATGATAAATATCTCAATGTCTTAGAAAAGGGTTTAGAGAACATGATTAAAGCTTGTACACAGACCACCAACTTATTGACTCAGACATCCAACACTTTGAATTCCTTTATACAAACAACCGGACAAATGCTCAATTCTAACACCCAAGCCAAAGCTAGGTTAGAAACCCAACTTGGTCAACTAGGTAGTGCCATGAGTAAGTGAGAGAGAAGAAAAAAATTTCAAGTCAACCCGTGGCCAACCCTAAGGACATTGGATCAAGTTTAACCTACCAAGCTCAAGTGAATATAATCCATTCACTACAGTCAGGAAAACAGGTCGATAATCAAGTTAGAATGTCTCCAAGTCAAACTCTTGAACCTGAACAAATTCTCGCTCCTTCTGATAACTCTATTCAACAATTGCTTCTTCCCGATGACCAAGAACCTGAACCCGATCATGAGCTCAATTTTTATAGGTTTAAACCAGTTGCTCCCTTTCTAGATAGACTCAAGCCTAGGAAAAATTGGCCCCAAGTAGAGAAAATCCTAGAAACTTTCAAGCAGGTTAAGGTCAATATTTCTCTCTTAGATATAATTGAACAAATCTCTTCTTATGTAAAATTTTTTTAAAATTTGTGCACTAAGAAGAGAACAATAAATGTTCCGAAGAAAATCTTTCTTGCTGTCAATATCAGTGACAGGCTCTCAAAGCCCATACCTTTGAAATATAAGGATCCTGGTTATTCTACTATCTCATGTGTCATTGAAAATACCTTCATGGATAATGCACTTTTAGACTTAGGGGCCAGTGTCAATTTGCTTCCTTATTCAGTGTACCAGCAACTTAGTGTAGAAGAAATCAAACCAACCAGATGTACTTTACAGTTAGCTGAAAGATCTGTCAAAGTCCCCATGGGAGAGATAGATGATGTTCTGATTAAGGTTGGGGAGTTTATTTTTTCAATAGATTTCATAGTTTTGAAAACACAGCCCGTTTCTAATCCCAAAGGTCAGATACCTGTCATTTTAGGAAGACCATTCTTAGCCACTTCTAATGCTCTAATCAACTGTAGAACTAGTCAAATAAAGATGTCTTTTGAGAATATGACTGTTGATCTCAATATTTTTAATTTAGGGAGCCAGCCAACTGATCAACCTCTAGAAGTAAATTACATCTAGGAAAATTCAATTGAAGAGTTAGAAGAAGAAAATGAGTCAGACCTAAATTTTAAGGAAATCTTTGGTGAGGAGCTGAAAATACTAGAGGAATTAGAATCAGAACAAATCTTTCAAAACGAACGAACTGAGTTAGATATAAGTTTCTCTGATCTTAGCTTTGAAGAACTTTTCACTAATGAGCTTAGGTTCCTAGAAAATATAGAACAATCGAATTATCATATCTCAACCATGAATCTTGGATTTGAGAAATTTTTAAAGAAGAACTGGTTGTGTTAGGATAAACTTTCATTCATTAGGAACCTGAGTTCAAATCTAAGACTTGCTTTCTATTTATTCAACACCAAAACTTTAAAATGCATAACCCCTTCTTACACCTTATCTTGTAAAATTATTAAAACTTCGGAGAGTATAGAATTTAAACACATCTTAGAGTTTATCATTTTTGACTTCTATAAAATTTGGGTTAGATTTTTCAGCAATAAGGTAGAATTTGATGTAGAGTATGAGCTTTTATTTTTAATCTTTCATTCGACATCTTTACTTTTTGTCTCATAATAATAAGAATAATAAAAAATTTATTCTTCTCTCACTTGAGAGTTTCTTGTTCTTTTGAAAAAAAGGAAGAAAAAAAGAAGAACAAAAAGAAAATGATAAAAAGGGATATGAAAAAATAATTAAAAAGAAAAAAGAAGAAAGTTTTGACTTCATCCTCCTCATATCAAAGGTAATTGCGATTTATATTATCTCATCATTGTTCTAGTTCAAACGAATAAATGTAAGTGCTTTATTTTTTATCTGTTTTACTTTGACCATCATAGAGTTTGCATTGAGGACAATGCAAAATTTAGGTGTGGGGTGGGGACTAGTCATTTTTCATCTTTATTTTACCATTTTAACCATTTTTTTAATTTTTTCTCTTCTTTCTAAGTCATATTTTTCTTTTCTTTTCTTTTCCTTAAAACAATTATCACTTGCCAACTTGATAGAGTTATTTAATAATTGATCCTAATTGATAAACTTTTAATCTCTCTAGTACTTAGTTAGTTTTATACTCAAATTAACATTTTATGATAACCCTAAATAAAGTTCTGAGAAATAATTTTCAAAGTAGTATACTTCACTAAAGTCTTAACTTAAACTTTTAATTAAAGAAATGAAATTTTTACATGCTTAGATTAGAGTGAAAAATATTTTTTTCAAGTTCACTTAATCAAAATATTTTTAATTATATATATATATATATATATATATATATATATATATATATATATATATATATATATATATATATATATATATATATATATATATATATATATATATATAATAAAATCTCTTGAATTCCAAGGTGGTTCTATCTTACTCAGCTTAAGTTGACTGAGTAATTAAGCCCAAAGAGTATTTCTATATTTAATGACCTACTTCAATTGGATTGGGATCCATTGGCCCAAAACTCCTTAAATGGTCAATTAAAAGCTCGATAAAGTAGAAACAAAATCACCAAGGAATAAAGTGTATTAATCTCTCTCTCTCTCTCTCTCTCTCTCTCTCTCTCTCTCTCTCTCTCTCTCTATATATATATATATATATATATATATATATATATATATATATATATATATATATATATATATATATATATATATATATATATATATATATATATATATATATATATATATATATATATAAACACACACACACATACTAACAAATTTTATATATATATATATATATATATATATATATATATATATATATATATATATATATATATATATATATATATATATATATATATATATATATATATAGTTATATAGTTATATAGTTATATTTGTATATATACTTTTGAAAAATAAATTGATCAAGAGACTTGAAAAGTATTTGAAACAAAGAGTCTACATGTTCTTTTCAAGACTTTTAATTAAAATTTCTAAGTTAAACTTGGTTTTGTATAAATATAATGAAAAGATTTTCTAAAATATTTACTTTGGAGTTATACATAAAAATATTTTCTTGAGCAAAAACTAGCTATAATGGATTGTTTAAAGGCATCGAGTAAATTAATTATTCACTGATTTCTTTAAATTGGCAAGTTGATCAAATTTTATGGGTATATTCACTGTAAAGCTTGACGAGACTATAACTCAATCTTTAGGATAATCTAGGGGTTTAAAGCCTTGTTGTATATGCTAAATACAACCGCGATTCCTGCGAAAGTGAGTTAGGATTTTTCTTTCTTTCCTTTTCATTTTCTTTCTTTGCTAGAGGACTAGCAAAAATTTAGGTGTGGAGGTATTTGATCATCATATTTTATTATATTTTTTATACCCTCATTATCTATCTTATTTTAATAAATATGTCACTAATAATATATTTTATCTTAATTTATAGGCTAATGAAGAGCTAATGAATAAAAGCCTAAAAAAATCAAATTCCCTGATTTTCTACCATTTATTGAAGCCCAATATGAAGACAAAAGAAGGCCCCAAAAAGCTCAAGGATCCATAAAGAAATCGGATCAAGAAATCAATAAAAGCTGAAATTGGGTTACAAACCAATCGGTTAGACAACCGATTAGTAATCTGATTGGTCAACCGATTGGTTCGTAACAGTAACAGTTTATGGCTGAGATTTAATCCTTGTTCTCCAAGCAAAATCTAAGGGTTCTCGTTCACTGTTGTAGGGTATAAATAAGGGTAGATAGTGAGGGGTTTGAGTGTGAAAAATTTTGTAAAAACTCTATTTAGAGAGGAGATTGCTCTTAATTGAGAAGACATTCCAAAATTGTAAACTTTGTTCGCAATTAATAAAAGAAAATTTTACCTCTTCATATTTTTCTTTTCTTCTCTTTATTGGTTGATGAAGATAAAGATGAAGATGAAGATGGAGATTTGCCTTCAAGGGGCTAGAACCCTCATGCAATATAAGTTTTCCTTTTTCTTTTATTTTCTTGCTTTAGATCTTCATGTTTTAGTATTTTATTTTCTTTTTCTTTTAGTAGATTAGATTTATTTTGATCGTTATAGAGTAAATTTAATTTCATGTTCTTTTATTATTTTCTTATATTTTTATTTTGTAGTATAGATTTATTTTCTTGCATAGTTTAGATTTTCTTTTATGCTCTTTTATTTTTATAGTTTAGATTTATTTTTATGTTCATAGTTTAGATCTTTATTTCTTTATTCTTATTTTTCTCTTTGTAGTTAGTTTTTATTTTCATTTTCTTTCTTTAATTCTCTCTAGTCTAGATTTTATTTTCTTTGTTTGTAATTTCTATAACGTGGAACTAAAATCTTGTAGGAATTCTAGAGTTGTGTGAAACTAGTTTGATTTCTTTTATGATTTGTGGATTACTCTCTTGTGCTTAAAATGATTATGTTTAGGATAATCAACTAGATAACTAATTGGTAAAAGAAGAATTTGATAATTTATGCTTATCTTGAGTGGTTTGATAGGTTATGCTTATGAATTCTAAAATTAATATCTAGTTATTGTTCTTTTCATAAATGTTAATTTGACTTGGATGATAATTTGATAAGTTATTCTTTTCTTAAGTGGTTTGATAGTCTATGCTTAATATATCAAAAGTAAAGTGTGATAGAAAGAGAATAGTTCATAAATTCTAAGTGAAATTGATTAATGGATTCACCTCTAGATTCCTCATTTCTCTAATTGATTTTCTCCATCTTTTACTTTTATGATTTTCCTCTTTGTTCTTGATTTTCCTTTATTTGTTTCTTAATTTTATTTTCCTCTAATTTCTGTATCTTTCTTTCTCCCCTCTTAATCTAGTTTTTAATTTGAGAATAATCACACTTTCCTTATATCTCTCCACAACCATATTTATCACTCTTAATTGTCCACACACAACTTAGAAACTAATTTTGATCATTTCCTACAACACCTTCCTCGAGGAATCAATATCTTTTATACTATAACTTGATAGTTGTGCACTTGCAACTTAGGTTTTATTTATTTCCTATCGGAAGGATGAAAGTGGAGAGGAGGGAGGGGTAAAGTGTGTATTTTTAATTTTTTTTAGCTGAACATTGGCAATGGTGTGACATTGACAACACGTAAGCAAACTAAGGTGGTTTACATTAGAAAAAAGTAAGTGATAAGTTGCAATTTAGGCATAAGTTGGTTTTCATTAAAACCCAATTTAAATTGCCAAAGTAATTTCCACAAAATAGGTTTATGTTGATTTGCAATTTGTAGTAGGGAAGCTATGATGAAATGTTAAAATAAACAGTTTTTCAATACCAGTCTCTTAAATCTTTAATCTTTTGATATAAGAATTTGCGACTTGATAAGGTTTCAATGTCTTACACTGTTTGTTAATTGAGAAAAACTTGATTTGTTGAACCCTTGAGTTTAGATTCGATGATGGGGTCTCACGATTGACGATGGTGTGTTGTCCTCCTACTCTCTTTCGATGCCTGAGTTCGGTTAATGATAAAAAAGACGAAGCAAAAAATAGGCCAAGGTTTTAGAATAGATTCATTAATTAGATCGGATGAGATCCTTTAACCTGTGCCCTAGACGATGTATTTATAGTGATTTGCATAAGTAAATTAGATAGTACAAGCATCTCACCAGTTGGTCAGGTTAGTAACGATAACTTCTTGGCTAGCAAGTGAGACCACATGTCAAGGTAGTTATGATAACTTCTTGGCTAGCAAGAGAGACCACAAGTCTTCGCAATTGTTCTTTTTCTCCCGAGGTCTCTCCCTTCGTGAAGCTCACCTTGCTTTTATTCTTCTTCTCCAGAGGTCTCTCCCTTCGTGAAGCTCACCTTGCTATTATTCTTCTTCTCCAGAGGTCTCTCCCTTCGTGAAGCTCACCTTGTTCTGCTACCCTCGTTGATCATGAGCACATGGAGAACAATGCGTGGAACTTCTGCCTAACTTCTTTTAGTGGCCACCTTCAAGTCATGCAGGGGAAAGCCATCATCAATCGAAATGTGCCCCCTTAAGGACTCTATGAGCACTGCTTGGAATACCTCCTCTGTTCCCTCATTTGTACTGTACTAGTCTGCTATGAGAGACTATGAGAGGGTATTATAGTAATTTCAATATATCAAGATTTGAGGGAGTAATTTCAAAATATGAGTTAAATTTGATTGAGATGTAGTCATAAATTTATTTAGATATATATTAGTATTTGTTCGAATCAAAATAAATTGGTATAGATTTTGGTTAAGAATAAATGAAATATGAAATTACTATAATTTCCCTCAGTCTAACCCAAGATAAAAAAGAAGAAGAGGAGGAGAGGAAGGAGGAGGGAGGGGTAAAGTGTGTATTTTAATTTTTTAGCTGAACATTGGCAATGGTGTGACATTGAGAATATGTAAGCAAACTAAGGTGGTTTACATTAGAAAAAGTAAGTGATAAGTTGCAATTTTGGCATAGGTTAAGGTGGTTTCATTGAAACCCAATTTAAATTGCCAAAGTAATTTCCACAAAATAGGTTTATGTTGATTTGCAATTTGTAGTAGGAAGCTATGATGAAATGTTAAAATAAGCGGTTTTATTATCGGTCCCTTAAATCTTTAATCTTTTGATATAAGAATTGAGACTTGATAAGGTTTCAATGTCTTAAGAGGTTTGTTAATTGAGAAAAACTTGATTTGTTTAATCTTTGAGATTAGATACGATGATGGGGTCTCAAGATTGACGATGGTGTGTTGTCCACCTACTCTCTTCGATACCTAAGTTCGATTAATGATAAAAAGACGAAGCAAAAATAGGCTAGGGCTTTAGAGTCGATTCATTAATTAGATCGGTTGAGATCCTTTAACCTATGTCTTGGGCCGAAGTATTTATAGTGATTTGCATAAGTAAATTAGATAGTACAAGCATCTCACTGTTAGTCAATGTAGTTCACGATAGTTTCTTCGCTAGCAAGATAGACCACATGTCTTCACTATTGTTCTTCTTCTCCGAGGTCTCTCCCTTCGTGAAGCTCACCTTGCTATTATTCTTCTTCTCCGAGGTCTCTCCCTTCGTGAAGCTCACCTTGCTATTATTCTTCTTCTCCGAGGTCTCTCCCTTCGTGAAGCTCACCTTGCTTTTATTCTTCTTCTCCGAGGTCTCTCCCTTCGTGAAGCTCACCTTGCTATTATTCTTCTTCTCCGAGGTCTCTCCCTTCGTGAAGCTCACCTTGCTATTATTCTTCTTCTCCGAGGTCTCTCCCTTCGTGAAGCTCACCTTGCTATTATTCTTCTTCTCCGAGGTCTCTCCCTTCGTGAAGCTCACCTTGCTTTTATTCTTCTTCTCCGAGGTCTCTCCCTTCGTGAAGCTCACCTTGCTATTATTCTTCTTCTCCGAGGTCTCTCCCTTCGTGAAGCTCACCTTGCTATTATTCTTCTTCTCCGAGGTCTCTCCCTTCGTG
Source organism: Asparagus setaceus (assembly GCA_012295165.1). Classification (NCBI taxonomy): domain Eukaryota; kingdom Viridiplantae; phylum Streptophyta; class Magnoliopsida; order Asparagales; family Asparagaceae; genus Asparagus; species Asparagus setaceus. The sequence continues at coordinate 40,618,164 of CM022705.1, forward strand.
AAGCTCACCTTGCTTTTATTCTTCTTCTCCGAGGTCTCTCCCTTCGTGAAGCTCACCTTGCTATTATTCTTCTTCTCCGAGGTCTCTCCCTTCGTGAAGCTCACCTTGCTATTATTCTTCTTCTCCGAGGTCTCTCCCTTCGTGAAGCTCACCTTGTTACGCTACCCTCGTTGATCATGAGCACATGGAGAACAATGCGAGGAGCTTACGCCTAACTTCTTTGAGTAGCCACCTCCAAGTCATGCGGTGGAAAGCCATCATCAATCGAAATGTGCCCCTTAAGGACTCTATGAGCCTGCTTTGAATACCTCCTCTGTTCCCTCATTTGTCATGTACTGATGCTATAAGAGGCTATGAGAAGGTATAATAGTAATTTCAATATATCAAGATTTGAGGGAGTAATTTCAAAATATGAGTTAACTTTGATTGAGATGTAGTCATAAATTTATTTAGATATATATTAGTATTTGTTCGAATCAAAATAAATTGGTATAGATTTTGGTTAAGAATAAATGAAATATGAAATTACTATAATTTCCAACCCAAGATAAAAAGAAGAAGAGGAGGGAGGGGTAAAGTGTGTATTTTAATTTTTTAGTGAACATTGGCAATGGTGTGACATTGAGAATATGTAAGCAAACTAAGTTGGTTTACATTCAAAAATAAGTGATAAGTTGCAATTTAGGTATAGGTTAAGGTGGTTTTATTAAAACCCAATTTAAAATGCTAAAATAATTTCCACAAAATAGGTTTATATAGATATGCAATTTGTAGTAGAGAAGCTATGATGAAATGTTAAAATAAGCGGTTTTATTATCGGTCCCTTAAATCTTTAATCTTTTGATATAAGAATTGAGACTTGATAAGGTTTCAATGTTTTAAGGGTTTGTTAATTGAGAAAAACTTGATTTGTTGAACCCTTGAGATTAGATTCGATGATGGGGTCTCAAGATTGACGATGGTGTGTTGTCCACCTACTCTCTTCGATACCTAAGTTCGATTAATGATAAAAAGACGAAGCAAAAATAGGCTAGGGCTTTAGAGTCGATTCATTAATTAGATCGGATGAGATCCTTTAACCTATGTCTTGGGCCGAAGTATTTATAGTGATTTGCATAAGTAAATTAGATAGTACAAGCATCTCACTGTTAGTCAATGTAGTTCACGATAGTTTCTTCGCTAGCAAGATAGACCACATGTCTTCACTATTGTTCTTCTTCTCCGAGGTCTCTCCCTTCGTGAAGCTCACCTTGTTACGCTACCCTCGTTGATCATGAGCACATGGAGAACAATGCGTGGAACTTCGCCTAACTTCTTTGAGTAGCCACCTCCAAGTCATGCGGTGGAAAGCCATCATCAATCGAAATGTGCCCCTTAAGGACTCTATGAGCCTGCTTTGAATACCTCCTCTGTTCCCTCATTTGTCATGTACTAGTCTGCTATGAGAGACTATGAGAGGGTATTATAGTAATTTCAATATATCAAGATTTGAGGGAGTAATTTCAAAATATGAGTTAAATTTGATTGAGATGTAGTCAAAATATATTTAGATAGTTATTAGTATTTGTTCGAATCAAAATAAATTGGTATAGATTTTGGTTAAGAATAAATGAAATATGAAATTACTATAATTTCCAACCCAAGATAAAAAGAAGAAGAGGAGGGAGGGGTAAAGTGTGTATTTTAATTTTTTAGTGAACATTGGCAATGGTGTGACATTGAGAATATGTAAGCAAACTAAGGTGGTTTTATTAAAACCCAATTTAAATTGCCAAAGTAATTTCCACAAAATAGATTTATGTTTATTTGCAATTTGTAGTAGAGAAGCTATGATGAAATGTTAAAATAAGCGGTTTTATTATCGGTCCCTTAAATCTTTAATCTTTTGATATAAGAATTTGCGACTTGATAAGGTTTCAATGTCTTAAGAGGTTTGTTAATTGAGAAAAACTTGATTTGTTTAATCTTTGAGATTAGATACGATGATGGGGTCTCAAGATTGACGATGGTGTGTTGTCCACCTACTCTCTTCGATACCTAAGTTCGATTAATGATAAAAAGACTAAGCAAAAATAGGCCAAGGTTTTAGAATAGATTCATTAATTAGATCGGTTGAGATCCTTTAACCTATGTCTTGGGCCGAAGTATTTATAGTGATTTGCATAAGTAAATTAGATAGTACAAGCATCTCACTGTTAGTCAATGTAGTTCACGATAGTTTCTTCGCTAGCAAGATAGACCACATGTCTTCACTATTGTTCTTCTTCTCCGAGGTCTCTCCCTTCGTGAAGCTCACCTTGCTTTTATTCTTCTTCTCCGAGGTCTCTCCCTTCGTGAAGCTCACCTTGCTATTATTCTTCTTCTCCGAGGTCTCTCCCTTCGTGAAGCTCACCTTGCTATTATTCTTCTTCTCCGAGGTCTCTCCCTTCGTGAAGCTCACCTTGCTATTATTCTTCTTCTCCGAGGTCTCTCCCTTCGTGAAGCTCACCTTGCTATTATTCTTCTTCTCCAGAGGTCTCTCCCTTCGTGAAGCTCACCTTGCTATTATTCTTCTTCTCCAGAGGTCTCTCCCTTCGTGAAGCTCACCTTGTTCTGCTACCCTCGTTGATCATGAGCACATGGAGAACAATGCGAGGAGCTTACGCCTAACTTCTTTGAGTAGCCACCTCCAAGTCATGCGGTGGAAAGCCATCATCAATCGAAATGTGCCCCTTAAGGACTCTATGAGCACTTGGAATACCTCCTCTGTTCCCTCATTTGTACTGTACTAGTCTGCTATGAGAGACTATGAGAGGGTATTATAGTAATTTCAATATATCAAGATTTGAGGGAGTAATTTCAAAATATGAGTTAAATTTGATTGAGATGTAGTCATAAATTTATTTAGATATATATTAGTATTTGTTCGAATCAAAATAAATTGGTATAGATTTTGGTTAAGAATAAATGAAATATGAAATTACTATAATTTCCTCGGTCAACCAGAATAAAAGAAGAAGAGGAGGAGGAAGGGAGAGGGGAAGGGAGTAGTTAAGAGAAGGGTTGAAATCAAAATGGAGATCAAAGATCAAGCGAGATCGAAATGGGGATCGGAGGAGGAATCAATGAGGAATCGAATCAAAAATCAGAAAAAAGGAGGATGGAGGATCAAAATCAGGAAGGGAATGGAAATCAGGGAGGGCCGGGGAAGGAGGAGAGATGGGGGGAGAGGAGGGGGAAAGATGAGGTGGAGAGGAGAGGTGGGTAAAGTGTGTATTTTAATTTTTAAGCTAAACATTGGCAAAGGTGTGACATTGAGAATATGTAAGCAAACTAAGTTGGTTTACATTCAAAAATAAGTGATAAGTTGCAATTTAGGTATAGGTTAAGGTGGTTTTATTAAAACCCAATTTAAAATGCTAAAATAATTTCCACAAAATAGGTTTATGTTGATTTGCAATTTGTAGTAGGAAGCTATGATGAAATGTTAAAATAAGCGGTTTTATTATCGGTCCCTTAAATCTTTAATATTTTGATATAAGAATTGAGACTTGATAAGGTTTCAATGTCTTAAGAGGTTTGTTAATTGAGAAAAACTTGATTTGTTTAATCTTTGAGATTAGATACGATGATGGGGTCTCAAGATTGACGATGGTGTGTTGTCCACCTACTCTCTTCGATACCTAAGTTCGATTAATGATAAAAAGACTAAGCAAAAATAGGCCAAGGTTTTAGAATAGATTCATTAATTAGATCGGATGAGATCCTTTAACCTATGTCTTGGGCGAAGTATTTATAGTGATTTGCATAACCAAATTAGATAGTACAAGCATCTCACCTGTTAGTCAATGTAGTTACGATAGTTTCTTCGCTAGCAAGATAGACCACATGTCTTCACTATTGTTCTTCTTCTCCCGAGGTATGTCCCTTTATGAAGCTCACCTTGTTCTGCTACCCTCGTTGATCGTGAGCCCATGGAGAACAATGCGAGGAGCTTCTGCCTAACTTCTTTGAGTAGCCACCTCCAAGTCATGCAGTGGAAAGCCATCATCAATCGGAATGTGCCCTCTCTAGGACTCTATGAGCACTGCTTTGAATACCTCCTCTGTCCCTCATTTGTCATGTACTAGTCGCTATGAGAGACTATGAGAGGGTATTATAGTAATTTCAATATATCAAGATTTGAGGGAGTAATTTCAAAATATGAGTTAAATTTGATTGAGATGTAGTCATAAATTTATTTAGATATATATTAGTATTTGTTCGAATCAAAATAAATTGGTATAGATTTTGGTTAAGAATAAAAGAAATGTGAAACCTCTCAACCTAACGCAAGAGAAAAATGGAGAAGAGGAGGAGAGGAAGGGGAGAGGGGAAGGGTAGTTTGTAGGGTCACTAGCAGGAAAGGAGGAGGGAAGGAGAGGGAAGGGTAGTTTGTAGGGTCACTAGTGAAAGGAGGAGGGAAGGAGAGGGAAGGGTAGTTTGTAGGGTCAGTGAAAGGAGGAGGGAAGGAGAGGGAAGGGTAGTTTGTAGGGTCACTAAAGGTGAAAGGAGGAGGGAAGGAGAGGGAAGGGTAGTTTGTAGGGTCACTAAAGGTGAAAGGAGGAGGGAAGGAGAGGGAAGGGTAGTTGGTTAAGAAGGAGGGGAAGGAATGGATGAGTGGAGAGGGAGGGGAAGGAGGAGGAAGGAGGGAAGGGAAATGGAGGAGGAGGAGGGGAAAGAGGATGGGAGGTGAAAGGAGGAGGGAAGGAGGAGGAGGAGGGAAAGAGGATGGAGGGGAAGGAGAGTGGAGATGGAGGAAGAAGAGGAGATAGAGAGGAGAGGGATGGAATAAGGTTGGGGAGGACGGGAAGGAGGAGAGATGAGGGGGAGAGAGGAGGGAAAGATGAAGGTGGAGAGGAGAGGTGGGTAAAGTGTGTATTTTTAATTTTTTTTAAGCTAAACATTGGCAAAGGTGTGACATTGAGAATATGTAAGCAAACTAAGTTGGTTTACATTCAAAAAAATAAGTGATAAGTTGCAATTTTGGCATAGGTTAAGGTGGTTTTCATTGAAACCCAATTTAAAATGCTAAAATAATTTCCACAAAATAGATTTATGTTTATTTGCAATTTGTAGTAGGGAAGCTATGATGAAATGTTAAAATAAATGTGTTTTAAATATCAGTCCCTTAAATCTTTAATATTTTGATATAAGAATTGAGACTTGATAAGGTTTCAATGTCTTAAGAGGTTTGTTAATTGAGAAAAACTTGATTTGTTTAATCTTTGAGATTAGATACGATGATGGGGTCTCAAGATTGACGATGGTGTGTTGTCCACCTACTCTCTTTCGATACCTAAGTTCGATTAATGATAAAAAAAAGACTAAGCAAAAAATAGGCTAGGGCTTTAGAGTCGATTCATTAATTAGATCGGTTGAGATCCTTTAACCTATGTACTGGACGAAGTATTTATAGTGATTTGCATAACCAAATTAGATAGTACAAGCATCTCACCTGTTAGTCAATGTAGTTACGATAGTTTCTTCGCTAGCAAGATAGACCACATGTCTTCACTATTGTTCTTCTTCTCCCGAGGTATGTCCCTTTATGAAGCTCACCTTGTTCTGCTACCCTCGTTGATCGTGAGCCCATGGAGAACAATGCGAGGAGCTTCTGCCTAACTTCTTTGAGTAGCCACCTCCAAGTCATGCAGTGGAAAGCCATCATCAATCGGAATGTGCCCTCTCTAGGACTCTATGAGCACTGCTTTGAATACCTCCTCTGTCCCCTCATTTGTCATGTACTAGTCTGCTATAAGAGGCTATGAGAAGGTATAATAGTAATTTCAATATATCACGATTTGAGGAAGTAATTTCAAAATATGAGTTAACTTTGATTGAGATGTAGTCAAAAATATATTTAGATAGTTATTAGTATTTGTTCGAATCAAAATAAATTGGTATAGATTTTGGTTAAGAATAAAAGAAATGTGAAACCTCTCAACCTAGCAAGAGAAAAATGGAGAAGAGGAGGAGAGGAAGGGAGGGGAAGGATGAATGTGGAGAGGGTAAAGTGTGTGTTTTAATTTTTAGTTGAATATTGGCAAAGGTGTGACATTGAGTACATGTAAGCAAACTAAGTTGGTTTACATTCAAAAAATAAGTGATAAGTTGCAATTTAGGTATAGGTTAAGGTGGTTTTATTAAAACCCAATTTAAAATGCTAAAATAATTTCCACAAAATAGGTTTATATAGATATGCAATTTGTAGTAGAAAGCTATGATGAAATGTTAAAATAAATGTGTTTTAAATATCAGTCCCTTAAATCTTTAATATTTTGATATAAGAATTGAGACTTGATAAGGTTTCAATGTCTTAAGAGGTTTGTTAATTGAGAAAAACTTGATTTGTTTAATCTTTGAGATTAGATACGATGATGGGGTCTCAAGATTGACGATGGTGTGTTGTCCACCTACTCTCTTCGATACCTAAGTTCGATTAATGATAAAAAGACTAAGCAAAAATTAATTAGATCAGATGAGATCCTTTTACGGGTGATGTATTTATAGTGGTTTGGTTAAGCAAATTAGATAGTACAAGCATCTCACTGTTAGTCAATGTAGTTACGATAGTTTCTTCGCTAGCAAGATAGACCACATGTCTTCGCTATTGTTCTTCTTCTCCGAGGTATGTCCTTTATGAAGCTCACCTTGTTACGCTACCCTCGTTGATCGTGAGCCCATGGAGAATAATGTGAGGAACTTCTGCCAAACTTCTTTGAGTGGCCACCTCCAAGTCATGTAGTGGAAAGCCATCATCAAAGGAATGTGCCCCTCAAGGACTCTATGAGCACTGCTTGGAATACCTCCTCTGTCCCTCATTTGTCATGTACTAGTCTGCTATAAGAGGCTATGAGAAGGTATAATAGTAATTTCAATATATCACGATTTGAGGAAGTAATTTCAAAATATGAGTTAACTTTGATTGAGATGTAGTCAAAATATATTTAGATAGTTATTAGTATTTGTTCGAATCAAAATAAATTGGTATAGATTTTGGTTAAGAATAAAAGAAATGTGAAACCTCTCAACCTAGCAAGAGAAAAATGGAGAAGAGGAGGAGAGGAAGGGGAGAGGGGAAGGGTAGTTTGTAGGGTCACTGAGGAAAGGAGGAGGAGGGAAGGATGAATGTGGAGAGGAGAGAGGGGTAAAGTGTGTGTTTTTAATTTTTTTAGTTGAATATTGGCAAAGGTGTGACATTGAGTACATGTAAGCAAACTAAGGTTGTTTACATTAAAAAACGTAAGTGATAAGTTGCAATTTAGGTATAGGTTAAGGTGGTTTTATTAAAACCCAATTTAAAATGCTAAAATAATTTCCACAAAATAGGTTTATATAGATATGCAATTTGTAGTAGAAAGCTATGATGAAATGTTAAAATAAACGGTTTTATTATCGGTCCCTTAAATCTTTAATATTTTGATATAATAATTTGCGACTTGATAAGGTTTCAATGTTTTAAGGGGTTTGTTAATTGAAAAAAACTTGATATGTTGAACCCTTGAGATTAGATTCGATGATGGGGTCTCACAATTGATGATGGTGTGTTGTCCACCTACTTTTTTTCGATGCCTAAGTTCAGTTAATGATAAAAAAGACTAAGCAAAAAATTAATTAGATCAGATGAGATCCTTTTACCTGGGTGATGTATTTATAGTGGTTTGGTTAAGCAAATTAGATAGTACAAGCATCTTACCTGTTGGTCAAATTAGTTATGATAGTTTCTTGGCTAGCAAGAGAGACCACATGTCTTCGCTATTGTTCTTCTTCTCCCGAAGTCTGTCCCTTCGTGAAGCTCACCTTGTTCTGTTATCCTTGTTGATCGTGAGCCCATGGAGAATAATGTGAGGAACTTCTGCCAAACTTCTTTGAGTGGCCACCTCCAAGTCATGTAGTGGAAAGCCATCATCAAAAGGAATGTGCCCCCTCAAGGACTCTATGAGCACTGCTTGGAATACCTCCTCTATTCCCTTATTTGTCCTGTACTATTATGCTATGAGAGGCTCTTCCGGAACATTTTTACCAAGGCCTTTTCAGGTGTGGGCCCTATTATATTTTTGGGCACCTCTCGTGTGATTGCACTTCTAACCTTGACTCTCCTAATGCTAGGGGTGGCTGGTCGCTCTAGGCCAGCTCACCCGTTCAACCATGGCGGGTCCGACCAGCCCACCCGGTCGAGTGGACTATGCCCATTTCTCTCGCCCCTGTCCGGGATGGACCAAACACCAAGGACCCGCCTAGGGGTGGTCAGCCGATTCTCTACCACCCGGGTCGTGGCTCCTCGTGATTTTTAAATTTTTTAAATTTTAATTTATAAACTATATTAACTTTGTATTTGTATCTATTAAATTATATTTAAATTATTTCTTTTCTATTTTACTCTTTGTTTAAAATTTTATTTATACACACACACACACACGATGACAGACATTGTATAAAGATAAAACATCACAAACACAATGATATACGTGGTTCGGACTTCGATGGAAGACCTACGTCCACGGGAAGCTAATAACTTTAAGCTAATAACTTTCCTTTAGTTTAAATTTAAATTATAAATATAAAAGAAAAAAGAAAAAAATTAACCATTAATATTTAAGGACCAATTCCTCAGATATATATATATATATATATATATATATATATATATATATATATATATATATATATATATATATATATATATATATATATATATATATATATATAGAGAGAGAGAGAGAGAGAGAGAGAAATGGGTATGCTTGGTACCAAGCACTACTTTTGGTGCTTGGTAGTGAGGTGTATCAATCACATCCACTCACTCAAATAGGGGACCACATGCACATGGGTTGGGGAGTGGATGTGATTGATACACCTCACTACCAAGTATCAAGCATACCCATTTTTCTCATATATATATATATATATATATATATATATATATATATATATATATATATATATATATATATATATATATATATATATATATATATATATATATATATATATATAGAGTAAAACCTATGAACTTAAGTTCATAATGAATAGTGGTGCACCAACTTTTTATCCACTCATCTTGCCTTGAGATTTGTGATGCACAAATCTCAAAGTGGCCTTTATATCTTTCACGTATCCCAAAGCAAGATGAGTGGTTAGAAAAGTTGGTGCACCACTATTCATTATAAACTTAAGTTCATAGAAGCCTTGCTCTATATATATATATATATATATATATATATATATATATATATATATATATATATATATATATATATATATATATATATATATATATAAAAATACCGGTGGTAGGTAGGGTTGTTGGTGGGCTGGGTCAAGTTCTCTCGTCCTGGGTTTAGAGCTCGACCCGGCCCGACCCGTGACCCGCGTATATCTCAGGCCGGGTCGGACTCGACCCACTCCGGGTTGGGACGGGTCATGACCCATGCCGAGGTGGGCCGGGTGGGCCGGGTCGACCCACGGGTTGACCCGGCCCGTGCCCAACCCTACCTAATGCGTATTCACAAATTTCATAATAATAAAAAAAACAGACTTGAAGTGCTTAGGGCCGACAACTACAATGCTATGCCAATCACAAAAGAGATGTGCTGCCTTGCAATTCGCTATTTTCTGAGGGAGCATGAAGGAAGCTCTGGTGCAACCATTGAAAATGTGACGCCAAGCCCTGGCTCCATCGACTAAGCTCCCTTCATGACCTAACATCTTGTTGGGGATGCCAACATACATCTAATCATATCCAAACTGACTATCAAAATAGTTAGGAAAATATGGCTCTAGATGACAAATCTCCTTGATTCGAAAGACAAAATGAGAGGGTCGAATGGTCATCAACCAAGTCAAAGCGTTGGTAGGAAGATAAATCTTCATAAAGGTGGTATCAGAAATAAAGGTCTCATGACGTAATGGTTTTACGTTCCCCCCTCATAGGGTTGTAACAGTGGAATTACCTAAATATTGGTTATGCTTTGGAATCATGAGCGTTTGGCAGTGAGCACTGAACCAAGCCATCAAGTAAGAATAAGGAAGCTCGACTCTCAGACTTGGACCCCTAGAAGGCTTCTTACACTTTAGCTTGGCACCCCTTTCAGAGATGCACTCAAATAGCAATCGTATAGGGACCTTAAGCCCCTCTGGATGCGGCAAATCATGGCTAGGAGCAGTGATATGCGCCTACCACATGCTAGCTGGATGACATGGAATATACTCTTAGTGAAAACGGTCTCGTCAGTAATGATGCATTTCTGATCCAAATTGAGAGAAACCCAGGGAGAGTAGTTGTAAATCTTAAGTCAAGTAGTTGTAAATCTTAAGTCATGTTTTGCCTGCTAATGGTAGCTCTCGTAAATCTCAGAGGAAGCCTCAGGCGACGATCCTTGAGAGATACTAATCATCCCATACCTACTCCATGCAATCAACCCTTCAATTTCCTTAGACGCAGATGTAGGGCGACATCGCCCAACCTTACCATTATCAAGCCGTTAGAACAAGTAGGCGACCCAAGTCTTTAGACTAATGACTTTGTCACAAGTCTTTCCATGACGGAGGCAATCCTGGTAGCAGATTTGATAGTGGCACATCAACTCTAGATACACTCCATAGAATTCTTTTGCTATAGCCTTGAGAGAAAGTAGTGTGGCGTAGCAAGAAATATATTCTTTTTAAGGATGCTCTCTGAGAGGAAGCCCCAAGACATATCGTGTTTCATGGAGGGAAATAATGAGTTCACCATTAGGAGTGAAGAACGTGTCGGAATTTGGGTTGTATAGCTTGAACACATCCAGGAAGTTGTGGTAACTTGTCAAGAACCCGTAAAGAGTTGCCCACATGGCTGCATAAAGGCCCAGCTTACCAAGAGTTCCCCCATAACTATCGAGAACATGGGTCACCAATTGCTTCCACCATCTGTTGGGTGTGGAAGAAACCCACCCTTGGAACCAAAAATGATGCATGATGCTCCCCATCCTCCTTGAGGAATGCATTACAAAAAGTCTGAAGCGGTTATGGTAACTCGTTTGCTAGTAGATCATATACAAGACTTGGTCCAAGTCCCATGAAGCAGGTGGTGTCGTAAACTTTACAACACTTCGACAGAAAGCAACCTTGAGGAATGCCTGTAGCATACCAAGGAGTAAGTTCCCATTTCACTAGGTGAGGACGAGTGATAGGTCAAAATAGGCCAAGGAAAGGTGACGTGGCATGTTAGGAAGATAGTATTGGCCATCGCCAATATGAAAGTACCACATTGTTTATTCACAGGTGCCAGAAATATCTTCCAGGTCCCCAATAAGGAAGTACGGCTTCCGGAGTATCTCTGTGGCGGGCGCCACGAGCGATGCATCGGTCATAAGGGCACAAAGGCACAACATGTTGGGATGAAGTACCACCCTGCCCAAGATATCATCATGTTCTTGTTCCCCTTTCAGGAGGCTAAATTGCCTTCTGCAGAAGTAATTTGGGTCCCTTTTTCTCTTCATTGGTCCCCAAGAGACTATATTTATCATTGCGCTCCTCCGCAAATCGTAGCTGCAAAAGGATATGCAAAAGAATCAGTGAAAGAACACAAGTCAATCGGACAACAAAACAACAAAATTGGCTAAGTGTAGGCCCGTGTGGAATCAAGAAAAGGAAACCCAGTGGCAGAGTAACTCTGCATAGGCTAATCCACGTAGGGTTAACCCCACATGAGAACAGAAGCCACAAAATGGACAAGATAAGTGAGCATGAGGTAACCCGCCTTGGGGGCTAGGTCATCGATGACACTATTAGTTCAAGTGCGCGCAAGATAACCCTGCATAGGTGTTAAGTCATCAACAACCCTGCATAGGCGTTAACCGATGTATTTTGTTGGGGGGGGGGGGGTCTAAGTGGTGCTACCTGGTGGCCAGCAACCGTAGATCCCTCTCCTATAACATCTAGCCTACCGACGACAACACTGGACGTACCGCCAGCAGCGCTAAGTTCCCTGCCAGCCACATCTCCACATGGCTCATCACCGAAAATCACGTGGCTCCTAAATGAGCGTGAGTTCAAAACACTCTGCAACAGACTCAGTTACGGCTTTTCCTCGCCCAGCTCTGGATACGCGCAAGTCCACCGCCACGCGTGTTTGGGCCAGCTTCGCTCTAAGAGTTGAGTTTTTCACAATACAGTGGGGCAAAGTTCACAAAAGAAAATGCGTAGATATAATTGAAGAGTAACAATCATTGAACAGAAAAAACTAAAATTTCATTATTAAAGGGTTGCTAGAAGAGAGAGAGAGAGAGAGAGAGAGAGAGAGAGCTAGCCTAAGACAACTATCTACAGTTGGTTCTGCCCGCACTCGAACAAATCTGAGATGCGTGAGTGTCAAGGCGCTTGACTTGGCATTCAAGGAGTTCAAGTTACTCGAGCATTTCATTAATGTTGTCCTTCAAATACAAAGCCTTCTCTTTTGCCTTGCTCAGCTCGACAATGGGATTGTCGTTGGTTTGTCTAAGGGCTGTGTTCTCCACCCTTAACTCATCATTGACGGTCCTCAAGTTCTGGATCTTGTCTTCTATACTCTGGATCAATTCGTTAAGAGACATCCTTTGATACAATGGGCAAGGAGGAAGCCACCTAGGAGGACTGCTATCGTTGTTCTCCATGATCATCAAAATTGTGGTAATTTAGAGCGAGAATGAACAATCTGAAGTCCCTCGCATCCTCTCTTTTATATAAACAACCCGTGCAATAAGATCGAGCAAAGTGGCAACATGCTTCCACGAGGCAGTTGTCTATTGGAAGACGTGCATTGACCAAGGCCAATCCAACTTCCAAGACGATGATTAGACCCAACGGGGAATCCAAGTTTCAGAGCCTCACGCTCAGTTTGCTTACAACCCAAATTTTAGAACTTCATGCTCAGTTCACTTCACGCTCATCTTCAACGAGGTTGTGCGCCCAAGTGATGACGCACACGTGCGTCTGTGCACAAGAGTGTTTGGCTTGACTTCAGAGACTAGTGCTTTCACAACAATTCTTACAGAATGTGCACAAGATGGAAATACAGATACAGATCAAATAATGCAATCATGAAAGAAAACAGAGACATATTTCCATTGATAAAAAAGGGTGCCCTCCATAAAAAAAGACGGAAGCAAGAAACGACAACATGCAAAACTCGAAGGCTTGAGCGAGAACACAGTTGCTGAGACCATTCTCGATGAGGTCCATGGACCACGGGAGCTTCCATCGAGATGAGCAAGGCAACACTTTAGGCGATCAATCTGACCGAAGAGTTCGATATAACCCTTCCTCAAGCTGAGTTCTCATTCCTGACCCTCTTCAATTTGGCATTGAGGTCAGCGTTAGCCTTCTGGAGAGCCTCGACTTCCGCCATCATATCGCTGACCATGCCTTTGAGGTGGCGTGTATCCTATTACAAGATACGAGCCCACTCGGCCGCAGAGATTTCTCAGACGTCAGAGTTGTTGCCGTTGCCCGCCATGGTCATCAGTTTTAGAGACGAGAACGAAGGAGCGAGATGGAAATGGAAGTGGAAAGAGGAAAATCCTTTTATAGGCAAAAGTGACCAATCGACAAGTGACACTTGGCCACATGCACCGCTTTGTGAAACTGTTGCCGTTTGGAGAAATGAGGGTTTCATCAGCGTCGTTTCAGCTCTGACAGCAACGATTGGACCAATCAAATGCTTCAGTATCCAAGGCTACACCTGAATTAGCACACACAACGATGAATGGCGCTCGGATTCAGCTATGCGTACGAAATATACGCACAGATGAGCCACGCCCAATCGGGCCATGCTCAGTTTGACTACATCCACACTAAAGTCGGGTGGAGACTATTTGCAAAATAAAAATTTATTGACCGAAAAAAGGATTGCAACTGATAAGATTGGGGACTACAAACAACAGAAAGCAGCTAACCTATCTTCACACATTTTAAATTAATCCTACGGAATGCCTAAACTACCCTTTATTAGGATAGCTCGGTGGAAGGCCACAAAGTTTTTTTTTTTCTTTTTGTGAAAAAGGATGAGAGGTTCCGTAAAATCCCCCCCAGCCATGCCTACATTGCCCAAAATGGTTGTTACAAAATAAACTAGCTAACCCCCCAACTCCAAAGGGAAAGCTTACAAGTGTCTAATTACATCAAACTACAAAAAGCCAACCTTTAACCCTTCCTACACCCACATGTAACAGTTTCAAAACAAAAAACCACAGCTTATACAAAATGAGAGTCACAGCCATTGATACTATTCAGCTCTTCTCATGCATCAGCTTCTTTTGCTTAGTTTCCAGCAGCACCTTCATGTTCAGTTGAAGTCCTTTGCTTGCACTTGCCATAGCAAAATCCCTTATATTTTCCAGATATATTTCCAGGCCAAAAAGTCATGAAGTGAGCATGTTTCCTCTAAATATCTAAAGCATGAACAACTTTTTGATGAAAAACCCTTCTATTTCTCTCATGCCAAATACTCCAAAAAAGAGCACACACAGCTGCATCACACTTCATTCTATCTTGTAAAGAAACACGACATATCCTCCATTCATGCCATAAACTATCCACTGTTTTTGGCTTCTCAGATATCCAGAAACTTGTATAATAAAGAATTCCAGGCAGCAACCACAAATTTACATTGTAAAAACAAATTATCATGATTTTTTACCCCATTATCACATCGAACACATCTATCATCCTGCAGAATCTGTTTGTCTTTGAGTCTGCCTTTAGTATTAAGTCTTTTTTTTGCAATTAACCAAATCAGAATCTTAACTTTCAAAGGCACTGGGACTAGCCAAATATCACAGACAGTGCTCCTCAATCCCCCATCTACTAGCATCAGATAATATGATTTCATAGAAAACACATTTTTACTCTCCAAAGACCAACTTCTAACATCCTCTTCTTCATTCATAGTGATATTACTGAGCATATCTACGAAATCCATATATAATAGCACTAACAGTCCTTGGAATTGTCTACAAAGTTAATACACCAAATCCATCCAACAGAACTTCTCCTTCTCATATCGCACACAATAGCATTTGGTTTTTCAGTTAAGAGCAAACAACAAAGGGAAAGTTGAAGATAAATTGAATTCCCCACACCATTTGTCATACCGAAAAATGGTTTTCCTGCCATTACCAATTTTGACTCTAGAGCACATCAAAAAGGAATCTAAATTAAGCAAAATATCACTCCAAAATTTAGCTTTCCTTCCCAACTGATGTTTACTCTCAAGTAAATTTCTATTCTGATGATAATTGTGAAACACTAGATTTTTTCCATAAAACATCAGAGATATCATACCATTTCCAGAGCCACCTACCCAGCAAAACAGAGTTCATAACTTCAAGGTTAATAACCCCTAACCCCCCACAATATTTAGGTTGGCAAATTTCTCTCCAAGCAATTAAATTTGCACACCCTCTTTGTTCCACAGAGCCACTGCAAAAAAAACCTTCTTCTAAATTTATCAATCTTTTCAATGACCCATTTGGAAAATTTAAAGAATGACATCCAGAAATAAGGCATAGAAGTTAACATTGAGTTTACTAAAATCAGCCTACCACCTCTAGAAAGAGAATTAGCTTTCCACACAATTAGCCTTTTCTCAAGTTTCTCTAGGAGGGGTGGCCAGTCCTCTTTATTCAATCTTCCTGGTCTCAAAGGAACTCCAAGATAAGTAATAGGGAAAGATCCTACGTGGCAGTTCATTGCTAAAGCTACTTGATTATGAAGTTCCTCATTATCTTCTAATAATAAAACCATACTCTTGGAGAAATTTATCTTCAAACCAGACCACAACTCAAATCCATATAGAATTAGTTTCAAAACTAACAATTGATCACTAATGGCTCTGCAAAATATCAGAGTATCGTCTGCATGCTGTTAACTCAACACTCTTCTCATAGATGTATCAAGACCAAGACCCTGAATTAAGTTTTTAGAAGCTGCCAAATTAATCATTTGAGTAAAAGTATCAGCTGCAATGACAAATAATAAAAGAGATAAGGATCACCTTGTCTCACTCTTCTTTTTGACACAATCCATCTCCCAGGTGTACCGTTAACCATGATTGCTGATTTACCACCCTGTATATACACAGTTACCCAACTGATCCATTTCCTTCCAAAACCTTTAGCATGCAATACTTCCAAAATGAAGTCCCAATCTAACATATCATAGGCTTTTGCAAAATTCAATTTTAATAACACTCCCCCTTTCTTTCTTTTTTTCAAATAACAATCATTTTTTACATCCTGAGCAGCTGCTACACCATCAAAAACAAATTTTCCTTTAACAAAACCATTTTGAACAGGATCAATCATACTATCAAGCACACAGTTCAATCTGTTTGTCAAGACTTTTGTAATGATCTTGTAGGTGACATTGAGTAAACTAATAGGCCTAAACTCCCCTACAAGCATAACATCCATCTTCTTGGGAACCAAAACTATATAAGCATAATTCAATCTATCAATCTCCAAATTTCCATCATAGAAGTCTAAAAATATTTTAAACAAGTCATCTTTAATCACCTCCCAAAAAAACTCGAAAGAAAATGGGAGAGAAACCACCAGGTCCTGGAGCCTTATCACTTCCCATGTCAAAAACAGCTTGTTTGATTTCTTACGAATTAGAAGGTTGTTCTAAACTCTCATGATCCCAATTATTATCAGAATATAACAAAGACCAGTTTATAGTACATCTATACTCAACCTTCCTACCAAAAATTCATTGATAATGTTTCAGAAAAGCAATTGTTATTCCCTTTTCAGAACTTATTTCAACCCTTTCGTCTTCTACTCAAGAAATCATATTATTCCTTCTTCTACCATTGGCTACATCGTGAAAAAATTTACTATTGCTATCTCCCTCTTTAAGCCAATGAGCCTTTGACCTTCGTTTCCACATAATCTCCTCCTGTAAAGGGATTTCATTTAATTCAGCACTAGGCTCATTTCTAACTTATCTTTCCTCATCATTTAAATCCCTACCTTCCTCAATCACATCTATTTCTAGCATCTTCTCTAAAATATTTTTCTTTGTATCTCTAATGCCATGAAAATTGCTTACTGCCCACTCCTTCATCTTTTCCTCAGAAATCTAAGTTTGCCAATAAAATTTGCTACTGATGATGAACAACTAGGGGCAACAGTCCACCAGTTTTGTGCATAGAAGTGGAAATCCGGAGATTGTAATTATATTTTTTTCAAATCTAAAGATTTTTTTTAATGCACATAGCATCTTTAACAACTAAACACACAGGTAGGGGTGGCAAATGGGTCTAGCCGACCCGACCTGACCCATATAAATTTTGACCCGACCCGTATAATATTGACCCGACCTGACCCATCAAATAATCGGGTCAACCTATTTATTAAACGGGTTACCCACCGACCCAAGTGACCCATTTAATTGTTTTATAATTTTCATGAACTTAACATAGAGTCCATGGTCAAAATTTATATGGTCCTATTTATCATTCATAGGTTTTGTACTATTAGCAGTTTGATATTTTTAGGGTGTTTTTTGTAAAATTTAATATTTGAGGGGTTTTTGTAAATTTTAAAAGTTTTAGGGTGTTTTATGCAAATATCATTTTCTCATAGGACTTTTTCTAATATATGAACTTTATACCCTTTGTAAGTTCTGACTTTTCAGTTTTTAAAATTTTGAATCTTTAGGGTGTTTTTGTAATTTTGAAGCATTTAGGGTGTTTTTGCAAATACAAAATTTTTACGTTGCTATTTATAAGCTATAGATTTTGTACTATTTGTAAGTTTTCATATTTCTGGCATGTATTTGTGAAAAATTTGACTTTTATGGTGTATTTTCCAATTTTGAAACTTTTAGGGTTGTCTGCAAATTTTAAAATTTTCATGTTGTTGTTTATAAGTTATAGATTTTGTACTATTTATAAGTTTTGATATTTATGTGGTGTCTTTCTGTAAAATTTGACTTTTTAGGGTGTTTTTGCAATTTTGAAACTTTATGGCGTTTTTGCAAATTTTAAAATTTCACGATGTTGTTTATAACTTATAGATTTTGCCTTGTTTGTAAAATATATTATTTTCGGGTGTTTCTATAATAGTTTGACTTATTGAGGGTGTATTTCGCAATTTTCCAAACTTTTTGGGTGCTTTTTTGTAAATTTCAAAAATTTCATGGTGTTGCTTATAACTTATAGATTTTATACTTTTTGTAAGTTCGGATATTTTCAAGGTGTGTTTTTGTAAAAGTTTGACTTTTCAGTGTGTATTTTGTAATTTTTCAAACGTTGAGGGTGTTCTTTGCAAAACTCAAAACTTTCAGCGGGTTTTTGTAATTTATAAATTATAAATTATTCACTTTTGCAAGTTTCAATTTTTCAATTTTTAAAATTTTGACTTATTTTGGGTGTTTTTTCAACTTTTGAACCTATTAGGGTGCAAATTTCAAAATTTTCATGGTGCTATTTATAAATTATAGTTTATGTAGTGTTTGTAGATTTTGATTTTTTGGGGTGTGTTTTTGTAAAATTTGACTTATTTAGGATTTTTTACTTTTGAAACTATCGGGGTGTTTTTTACAAATTTTAAAATTTTCATGGTGCTCTTTATAAGTTTTAGATTTTGTACTGTCTATAGGTTTTGATATTTTTGGGGTATGTTTTCATAAATTTGACTTTTGAGGGTGAATTTTGCGCTTTTGAAACTTTTAGGGTGTTTTTGCATATTTCAAAATTTTCATGGTGTTGTTTATAATTTATAGATTTTTGAACTGTTTTGTAAGTTTTGATATTTTCATGGTTTTGGTAAATTTTAAACTTTTGAGGATTAATTTTTGAACCTCTAAGGGTGTTTTCTGCAAATTGTAAATTTTTCATAGTATGTTTGTAATTTATGGATTTTGTAGTGTTTATAAGTATTGATATTTTATGGTGTGTTTTTATGAATTTTGAATGTTAAATGGTTGAATGATATATGGGTTAAAGTTAAACGGGTCGGCGGGTTG
Organism: Asparagus setaceus; assembly: GCA_012295165.1. Lineage (NCBI taxonomy): Eukaryota > Viridiplantae > Streptophyta > Magnoliopsida > Asparagales > Asparagaceae > Asparagus > Asparagus setaceus. Next base: position 40,637,175 of record CM022705.1, read on the forward strand.
ACCCATTTATAACCCGATTAATAAATGAGTTCTTTAGGTCGATCCGTTTATGACCCAACCCATATAAAGTGACCCATACCCATTTATAATGGGTCGGGTCAGTTTGGGTCAACAGGTCGGGTCATAAATTGCCACCCCTACAGGTATATGATCTGAGAGTTGACTAGATAACCCCTATTGATGAGAAATAGGATAAGTGTTCTCCCACACAGCATTCAAAAGGAATCTCTCTAATATAGCCATAGAAGGGGACTCTTTTAGTACTCCAAGTAAAGTTCCTTCCTCTCATAGGTATATCTAACAACTCTAAATCATTAATGACATCATTGAAATCTTCTTGATCTCTAACATGATTAGATCTACCCCTTCTTTCAACACTATTTTTAGTGCTGTTAAAATCCCCAGCCACTACCCATGCTCCTGCCCACAGAGCTTTTATATTCTTCAATTCTTGGGAAGGTCATGAAGTTGGCACTTGAGCTCTGTAAATCTGTCAAAAAGCTCACCGTGGCCAGCCATCACATCACGAAGCTCCTTCACTGTTCAAGCAAGCTTGACGACAAAATCGTTACAGGGAGTGTATCCGTTATTAACCCTTGTTTATGTGAGCCCTTTTAGTTTTCTCGTATCCTTGATGTATTCTTGCCTTGAAGCTTGGAGTAATATGGTGCATAAATTGTAGGAAGGAGATATTTACCCAAATGTACTACTTTTTGGTTTGAAAGAACACACTCAAGACTCTTGAGAATCAAAGTTCACTTAGTAGCTGCAGAAGCCTTCAGGGTTCTGTTGGCTTCATTGTTAAGGCTTTATTTCCTTTTTGGTTTAGACATGATTCTACTCTGTGAAAACTCCAGAGAATTGAGTTCACTTATTAGCTATAGAAGCCTTCAGAGTTCTGTTGGCTTCGATGTTTAGGCTTTATTTCTTTTTTTGTTTACACATGATTCTACTCTGTGAAAACTTGGTTTCTGATTGATGCAGAATGGTTTTTTGAGACCTTGATGTATATATTATCCACTGTGGCATGAAGTGCGAAGGTCATGAATCACTCCCATTAGCTGTCTCCAACATTAGCTGCAGAAGCCTTCAGGGTTCACTTGCTCCAATTTTTAAGCCTTACTTCTTTTTACTTGGACATGTTTCGACTTCCATGTGAAAACTTCGTTTCTGATTGCATGCAGAATGGTTTTTTGAGACCTTGATGTGTTCGATGTATGTATTCTCTACTGTGGCATGAAATGTGAAGGTAATGACTCACAGTGATGTGAAAAGTGAGGATGTAGTGGTCAAACTTCTGACAAAAATCGGTTTTTCTATCTTAAACATAGCCGTCTAATGCAACACATGAGGTATGATATACCATCCTTTTAGTTCCTTTAAGATTAGATTTTGATTCTAGCTTAGGAGAAGTTCAAAATAAAATGGTTATCGACTTAAAGCTTTCACAAGATTATTAGTATAAAGCAGATGCTTCAAATTATTGTGACAACATGACAGTTCATCCATCCTTGCTCAGTAAAGAACCATTAAATATCAGCTGTGAAATCTTTTTTAAAGAGAGGAAGTGATTATGATCTTCAAAAATCCTGCAAACTGGCACACTTTCAAGTGCTAAAAAAGAAGAGAGTACACAAAATAGTAAACAACAAAGAGATAAAGAATAAACAGAGATTTAATTACCAAGTTGTGAAATTGAACAGAAGCATAGTTTTGCATGTAAGACTTTACAAAGGGCTGAAGAGTCCATTGATAATTTCATTGAGAAAGTCATCATCTAAATGAATTACTCTACCATTACTGAAAACAAAACTTTAGTATCTTCTCTCCATGCCAACTTGTCTCATTGATTTCCTACTGCATTTGCTTTACATAAAATTAGATTAATATTTAACCCAGAATAGATCCTCCAGGCCTATTCAATCCATACACAAATACTCAAATGAGAAAAAAAAACATGAAACTTAACAACTTCAACTTCTACTGGGAATGAGAAACCCAACCATTTCTTCTTTTGTAAGAAACAGAGATACTCCATTTTGAGGAAACATTAGGAACATAAAAGTACTAAAGTTGTTAAATGATAAATTACCCTTGCAACTTATGCATGCCTACAAGCATTGGCGGATGCAGGGTGGGGGCAGTGGGGGCAATTGCCCCCACTGACCCCAACAATTTTTTTTTTGCATATTAGGTCCAAAAAAAATTCAAAATTTCATACCCTAACGGGCCGAATCCGTTACCCAACCTAACCCAATACCCGAACCGAACCCAACCCTAACTCTCAAACTCTCTCTCCCTTCTCACTTCTCAGCCCAGCCGCCACCCCCTCTCTCTCTCCTCCCGAACTTGTTCTCGGCCTCAAACAGAACAAATTGCCGCGTCGTAAGGCGTCATTGCCCTCTGCCGTGACTTTTCGCCACACTGGCGCCGAACTCGGTCTTCCTTAGTCCTTTTTTCAGGTAATTCACACATACCATCGCCAGCCATACTCTCAGACTCTCAGTCTCGAACAGCCGAACTCGTCGCCGTCGGCCGTTGCACCCTTTTCAGCTGCCGCCGCCCGCCGAAATTTGAGTCGCCGATCATCTCCATCTGCCGCCGGTCCTCCTCAAAGGTAAATTTTTAATTTTTAAAATTTTAAACTAATTAATTAATTAATTTACTATTTTAGCACTTATAAACTGTTTTTAATCTTTAAATAGTTAATTTGTTCAATTTTAGTTTAATTAAGTAGTTTAATTAGTTTAGTTAAGTTAATTTTAATTTAATATTGTTCAATTTTAGTTTATTTTAGTAATTTAGTTTATTTTAGTTTAATCTTGTTCAAATTGAGTTAATTTTAGTGAACTTTAGTTAATTTAGTTAATTCTAGTGAATTTTAGTTGATTAAGTTGATTTTAGTAATTAATTTGATTTTAGTGAATTTTAGTTAATTTAGTTAATTTTAGTGAACTTCAGTTAATTTTAGTAATTTAGTTGATTTTAGTTTAATCTTGTTCAAAACATGAGAACGAAGGAACAATTGTAAATTTTTTTAACAAAATACTTCTATTGACTATTTTTGTTCGTATACATATATGTCTGCTTTGTTTTGGTGTGTTAATACTTAGTTAAAGTATAATATACTGGTTATATTTGTAGCTAATGATCTTGCCCCCACTGACAAAATTTTTTGGATCCGCCACTGCCTACAAGGATTAAGAAGCAGAGGATACAGAACTAAAACAATATAATGGACTATCATTTACGAGATTGGAAAATTCCAACTGTCTGCACAATACAACCAGTGACCTTATTTCCAGTTTGTTTTAGCATTCCAAGTTAACGCATTGAAGATAACGACCAAGTGAGAACAATGAAACAACTCAATTACCAAGTCACTAAGCCAAAACCTGCCCAAAGATTTGGAAGGATAGCTGTAGCTTCAATAATTATTGCTTTCCAAGTCAGATTTAGATGTTTCTCTCTCTAAGTAAGCTGTCACTTAACAGCTCTAATTGTTGTTTAACTCGAGTGTGTGCACAATACATCAGCAATGTAATTACAAGAGTTGAAGTCAGTTACTATTTTGGTTCGCAATTGGGTAGCAATAACTATTTCAATCATAGAATTTCAACAAAGTTCAGTTTTGGTGTTTCAAGAGTAATATCATGTGTTTAATATGTAGTAACCTATGGAGGGTGAATTCTATAGAAAATGTCGGTCACTAATGATTGTAGAGAGGGTGAGAGAGATAAATAAGAGGGCACATCTTTATGTAGTTGAAACATAAATAAAATTGAAAAAAATGTCAGTATAGTACGACAATACCCTGCGAAACAGGGAGCATCAAATAATGTTAACAAAGAGGGATATCATATTCTTCTAACATTCAGATGGAAACTCAAATTACTACAGAATGCATGATAGAAAAACCTGAAGTCATACACACGCAAGGATACGGCCGCTGCAAATTATCCCCAAAAAGCTCAATAAATCTAAAGTTTCAAGAACCAACATAACCTGTTTGATCAGAGCACAAGCAAATCGTGCAGTAGTACCTTAGAGAGATCCAATTGTCAATATCAAGCTTCGGAGCTAACAACAGTGCTAACCACCTGAAATTGAGTTCAAATTTGAGTTCAACAAAGGCCTTTATTATAGGTGGTTATCAGCCAAGAACCATTTATGTTTTTTTCCAATTTAGGATTATCTCTGAAAGACGCCTATTGAGGATGCTAAAACAACTACTAATGGAATTAACAAATGATAAAGTGCAGTCAGAAGACAATAAAAGTGGGAGCTCATTCATAAAAGCTTTCATGGGCAGATAGCCATGCTCATGTCCATGGCCTAGAGACCATTCTAATCTCATGACAGTTTTTAAATGTCAAAGCCTCCTATCTCGATGGCCAATTTGAAGAAATGACTCCTAAAGAACCTCTTTGCTTTTGCACAGAGCAAGTAATTACACGGCCGGTCCAAATTAAGATGATCTGAGAACTAAAGTCAATGAGGCATTTAAAAAAACAGGGAGAATGCAGAGCAAAAATGCTCACCTTTAACGACCTGCCTCCTCATATTCCGAGGCGGCAGAGACCAATGTTCCATCATCATCGTTTTCTTTCATCGTCATCAGCATCATCGTCGTCTCCAAGGACGCCGCCACGATCGGGGTCTTCCCACAAATTTTACGAGATCCATGTGGAACGACACAAATTGAAACTGATGGAAGGATTAACCTTCAATTTCGAGGATATATAGAAAAGGGGGACACCGGAGTTGCGTCAGGGGAGGAGGAGGACGACTATATGATAACACCGCTGCAGATCCCACCGCTGCCGTCGTCTCTCTCTCGCGGACTGAGATTTCGATCCTGCACCTCTTGTATTCGGTAAACTTTTTAGTCCCACACATCGGGTAAGTGGAAATGTCAAATAACTATCCAACTAGTGAGCACTAATTAAAAGACCCTCGGATTTGAAACCAAGGTCATCTCTGATATGATGAAGGAGGCCCCTCAGCTTGAAACTAATCTATTTCATGTTTCTCAAGATACTAAATAAATGATTACCTCCTAAGTTGCAAGTATATAACTTATTAAGTTATAGTATAAAAGATTATCGATCCCACGAGGAAGGCGTTTGTGAGATTATGTTCAAATTTTGGTTCTCAAATTATGCGCAAGACAATTAGGAGTTTATGTACATGGTGAAAATGGTCATGAAAAGAGTAGAGAGTGGATTGTGTATTATGCGCAAATAAAAGAAAAACGAGGAAGAAAATGTGTTGTGGAGAGATTAAGAGTGTGATTGTGACAAAGTGTAAATAAAAGCAAAATGAAAGTGAGAGTGAGGAGATTAGAGAATGAAAACGGATGTATGTAAATAAACCAAAATGAGAATGAGAGAGTGTGAGAAGTAAAAAAGGAAGTGTAATCAAGATCAAGAAAATAAAATCAATAAAGCAAAGATGGAGGATTCAATTAGAGATATGAAGGAATCTAGAATTGAATCCACTAGCTAATCTTACTTATAAGATATGAACCATTCTCTTTTTATCACATTTTATTTTAGATTTATTAAGTATAGACTATCAAACCACTTAAAGAAAGCATAACCTATCAAATTATCACCTAAATAAAATCAATTCTCATGAGAAAAATAACAACAAGATAGTATTCCTAAAATTCATAAGCATAACCTATCAAACCGCTTAAGGAAAGCATAGACTATCAAATTCTTCTTCTACCGATTAGTTCTCTAGTTAGTTATCCTAAACATGATCATTTTAAGCATTAGAGAGTGATTCACAAATATAAGAGAGAAATTAGACTAGTTTCATGCAAAACTAGATCCCCACAAGAGGTTTAGTTCCACATCTTAAAAAATAAAAGAAATCAAGAGAGGGAGAAGGAAAAATAAACATAATTACAAGAATGAAAAAGAGCAAGAAATAAAAAAGAAAAGAAGATTGCAATGAAAGTAAATAAATCTAATCTATAAATTAAAGACAAGACATGAAAGTAAATTGCATGGAATTAAATTGCATGAAAGTAAATTGCAAGAAAGTAAATTGCATGAAAGTAAATCTATTCTACAAACAAGAAAATAAAGAAGAGCAAAGAAAAAAAGAAAACCCACAATTCTAATTCATCTTCATCCTCCTTTTGGTCCTTGGAAAAAGAGAAGAGAAAGGAAATTGAATGAGTGAAAAATTTTATTTATTGTGTAACAAAAGTTATAATTTTTGGAAGGTCTTCTCAATTAAGAGTAACCCTCCTCTCCAAATAGAGTTTTTACAAGTATATAACTTATCAAGTTATAGTATAAAAGATTATCGATCCCACGAGGAAGGCGTTTGTAAGATTATGTTCAAGTTTTGGTTCTCAAATTATCATAAGACAATTAGGAGTTTATGTACATGGTGAAAGTGGTCATGAAAAGAGTAGAGAGTGGATTGTGGATTATCATAAATAAAAAATGAGGAAGAAAATGTGTTGTGGAGAGATTAAGAGTGTGATTGTGACAAAGTGTAAATAAAAGCAAAATGAAAGTGAGAGCGAGGAGATTAGAGAATGAAAGCGGATGTATGTAAATAAACCAAAATGAGAATGAGAGAGTGTGAGAAGTAAAAAGGAAGTGAAATCAAGATCAAGAAAATAAAATCAATAAAGCAAAAGATGGAGGATTCAATTAGAGATATGAAGGAATCTAGAATTGAATCCACTAGCTAATCTTACTTATAAGATATGAACCATTCTCTTTTATCACATTTCATTTTAGATTTATTAAGCATAGACTATCAAACCACTTAAAGAAAGCATAACCTATCAAATTATCACCTAAATAAAATCAATACTCATGAGAAGAATAACAACAAGATAGTAATCCTAGAATTCATAAGCATAACCTATCAAACCGCTTAAGAAAAGCATAGACTATCAAATTCTTCTTCTACCGATTAGTTCTCTAGTTAGTTATCCTAAACATGATCATTTTAAGCATTAGAGAGTGATTCACAAATATAAGAGAGAAATTAGACTAGTTTCATGCAAAACTAGATCCCCACAAGAGGTTTAGTTCCACATCTTAGAAAAATTAAAGAAATCAAGAGAGGAGAAGGAAAAATAAATATAATTACAAGAATGAAAAAGAGCAAGAAATAAAGAAAAAGAAAAGAAGATTGCAATGAAAGTAAATCTAATTTATGAATTAAAGACAAGACATGAAAGTAAATTGTATGGAATTAAATTGCATGAAAGTAAATTGTAAGAAAGTAAATTGCATGAAAGTAAATCTATTCTACAAACAAGAAATTAAAGAAGAGAAAAGAAATAAAGAGAAACCCACAATTCCTAATTCATCTTCATCCTCCTTTTGGTCCTTGGACAAAGTGAAGAGAAAGGAAATTGAAGGGGTGAAAATTTTTATTTATTGTGTAACAAAAGTTATAATTTTTAGAAGGTCTTCTCAATTAAGAGTAACTCTCCTCTCTAAATGGAGTTTTTATAAAATATTTCATACTCAAAACCCTCAGATTTCACCCCTATTTATAGCCCAACGGAGTTGATGTGAACCATTGGATCAAACTTGGCCAACAAGGAAGAGAAATCAGCCATTAATTCGGAATCTGTTGTGAACTGATCGGTTGGCCGATTGGTTAGCCAACCGGTTAGCCAACCGGTTGGTCAACCGATTGGTTTCCAACGAATTTTGTCTTTTCTTAATATTTTTGCACGAATTCTTCTTGGATCCCCTTGGTATCTTGGGCCTTCGTTTGTCTTCAAATTTGGGCTTCAAAATTTGATAGAAATTCAGAGAATTTGAGTCATTTGGGCTCTTATTCATTAATACTTCATTAACCTGTAAATTAAGATAAAAACGATTATTAGTAATATCTTTATTCATATAAAATAGGTAATGAGGGTATAAAAATATAATTAACATGTGATAATCAAATACCCCCACACCTAAACTTTTTCTAGTCCTCTAGCAAAGAAAATAAAAAGAAAATCTAACTCACTTTCGCAGGAATCACGGTTGTATTTAGCGCATACAACAAGCCTTTAAACCCCTGAGTTACCCCAGTGGCCGAGTTGTAGTCTCGTGAGGGTTTGCAGTGAATATACCCACAAAATTCAGTCAACTTGTAAATTTAAAGAAGTTAATGAAATAATTAATTCATTTATTATATTCAAACATTTCAATTGAAGTTGGTTAATACTCAAGAAAACGTTTTATCATAACTCCAAGGTAAGTTTCTTTAGAATATCTTTTCATCATAGTTATACAAAACCAAGTTTAACTTAGAAAAATAAAAGTTTTGAAGAGAACATGATAGCTCTTTGTTTCAATAAAATTTTCAAGTCTCTTAATCAATTTATTTTTCAAAAATATATAAATATAACTATATAGATATATTTGTTATATATATATATATATATATATATATATATATATATATATATATATATATATATATATATATATATATATATATATGACAATCTTTATTCCATAGTGATTTTGTTCTACTTTATCGGGCTTTCTAGGTGATCATTAAAGAGTTTTGGGCTAATGGATCCCAACCCAAGTGGGCTTTAGGTCATTAAGTATGAAAATACTTTTGGGCTTAATTACTCATCAACTTAGGCTTAATAAGATAGAACCACATTGGAGTTCAAGATTTTTTTTTGTGCATTATATATATATGATGTATATATTTATATATGAGTATATGTATATATTTTGAAAGATATATAGATTAGGATAACTTAAAATTTTATTTTTAACTCTAAGCTAAACATGCAAAAATTTCATTGCTTTAAAATCTAAGTTAAGACTTAAGTGAAGTATACTACTTTGAAAATCATTTCTTAAGAAATTTATTTGGAGTTATCATAAAAGGTAAACTTGAGTATAGAACTAACTAAGGATTAGAAGACTTAAATTCTATCAAATAGATCAATTATTAATCAACTCTATTAAGTTGGCAAGTGACTATATATATATATATTTTTTTTTTTTAATTTTTCTTTTTCTCTTTATATATATATATATATATATATATATATATATATATATATATATATATATATATATATATATATATATATATATATATATATATATATATATGGTAAGAAAAGAAGAAAAATGACTAAGATAAAGATAAAATGACTAATCCCCACCCCACATCTAAATTTTACATTGTCCTCAATGCAAACTCTATAATGCACAAAGTAAAACAGATAGGAATGGAAGCACTTACATTTGTTGGTCGACCTAGAACAAAAAAATTTGCAATTATCTTTGGTATGAGGAGGATGAAGTCAAAAAAATTTATTCTCTTTTTTTTCATATATCTCTTTTTTCTTTTTATATATTTTTTTTTAATTTTTCTTTTTCTCTTTATATATATATATATATATATATATATATATATATATATATATATATATATATATATATATATATATATATATATATATATATATATATATATGGTAAGAAAAGAAGAAAAATGACTAAGATAAAGATAAAATGACTAATCCCCACCCCACATCTAAATTTTACATTGTCCTCAATGCAAACTCTATAATGCACAAAGTAAAACAGATAGGAATGGAAGCACTTACATTTGTTCGGTCGACCTAGAACAAAAAAATTTGCAATTATCTTTGGTATGAGGAGGATGAAGTCAAAAAAATTTATTCTCTTTTTTTTCATATATCTCTTTTTTCTTTTTATATATTTTTTAATAAAGAAGAATAAGAAACTCTCACATAAGAGAAGAATAAATTCTTTTTATTATTATGAGACAAAAATAAAAATGTAGAATAAAAGATGAAACATGAGAAGCTCACATTCTACATTAAATTCTACCTAATTGCTAAAAATTTTACCCGAAATTTAAAGAATTCCAAAATGATATTAATGGTTGTATGCTTTTTGAACTTAGATTCGTTATTAACAAAATTATATGCAACCAAGTCTTCTTTAAAATTTTCTCAAATACAAAATTTAAGGTTTGACATTTTGGTTGGTTATTTTCAAAAATCTAAGTTCATCGAAAATAGTTCTCCAACAGTTTCCTCATTCTCAGCAAAATTTTTCAGTTCCTCAGCAAAAATTTTCTTAAAACTGAGGTCTATCTCATTCTCTTTTTCTATCTCCTGAATGTAATTTATTTCAAAAGGTTGATTAGTTGGCTGATTCTCTATATTAAAAATATTGATATCAGCAGTCATATTCCCAAAGGACAGCTTTATTTGACCAGTTCTACAGTTGATAAGAGCATTAAACGTGGCTAAGAATGGTCTTCCTAAGATGACAGGTATCTGTCCATTTGGATTGGAAATAGGCTGCGTTTCCAGGACGATAAAATCCACAGGGAAAATGAACTCTCCAACCTTAATCAAAACATCTGTTATCTCACTCTTGGGGACTTTGACTGATCAATCAGCTAACTGTATGGTGCATTTGGTAGGTTTGAGTTCTCCTACACCTAGTTGTTGGTAGACCGAGTATGGAAGCAAACTAACACTGGCCCCTAAGTCTAAAAGTGCCTTATCAATGTGACTATGACCAATGATACAAGGGATAGTAGGGCAACCTGGATCCTTATGTTTCAGAGGCATGTACTTTGAGATTATATCAGTGATATTAGAAGCAAGAAAGACTTTCTTCGGAACATCTATTCTTCTCTTTTTAGTGCACAAATCTTTCAAAAATTTGGCATAAGTCGGGATTTATTCAATTATATCTAAGAGAGGAATATTGACCTTAACCTGCTTGAAGGTTTCTAGGATCTTCTCCTCCTGAGGGGAGTGATTCCTAGGCCTGAGTCTATCTGGATATGGAGCAACTGGTTTAAACCGATCAAAATTAGGCTCAGGTTCGGGTTCAGGCTCTTGGTTATCAGAATTGGATGATTCATTAGAAGGAGAAATAACTTGTTCGGGTTCATGCGTTGGGCTTGGAGGCATTCTAACATGATTATCGACTTCTCTATCTGATCGGAGTGAATGAATTGCATTCACTTGATTATCGACTTCTCTACCTGATCGGAGTGAATGGATTGCATTCACTTGAGCCTCATAGGCTGAACTTGTACCCGTGTCCTTTGGGTTGGTCACAGGTTGACTCGGAAAAGTTCATTTCTCTCTCTCACTCATGGCATTAGCTAGTTGACCAAGTTGGGTTTCTAACCTAGCTATGGCTTGAGTGTTAGAAGTGAGGATTTGCCCAGTTGATTGCATGAATGAATTCAACATGTTTGATGTTTGAGTCAACAAATTTGTGGTATGCGTAGAGGTTTTAATCAAAGTTTCTAGACCCTTTTCCAAAATATTAAGATGTTTATCATGATCAGCAATTTGAGGAGTGTGATTTGCAGATTGGTGATGAGGACACTGATTTTGAAATGATAGATTTGGTTGTTGAAAATTGAGAGGAACAGTGTTCCCCCTAGGAAATTATTAGTTTGAAGAGGGAGTGAAATTTTAATTTCCGGAGTAGTTTCCCTGGTTCCATGCAAAATTCGAATGATTTCTCCAACCTGGATTGTAGGTTGGAGAAAATGGATCATTCATCGAACGCTGGAATGCAGCGTTTATCTGACCTAGTGGCTGACCGGGTCCTAAAAGAGGACATTCCTCTGAAACATGAGATGGAGACAGACAGTTATGACATCCTGAGGCTAAAACTTGATTGATTGGAGCGGGAGCTCGTTCTTTGACTTCTAAAGCTTCTAACCTACGCATGATCGTCGCCATCTTTGCTTCAGAGGCTATGTTTATTTCTAAGGAAAGACCACTGGTTTTGGGTTGGGAAACTGATGAAACACGGTCATCACAATGTTCCCACTGCATGGTTTTCTCGGATAAACTCTCTAAAAAGTCCCAAGCTTCATCAGCATTTTTCTTCATAAAATCCCCTTGACACATTGACTCTAAGGAAGTTTTTGAAAAATAATCCAATCCTTCATAAATGATTTGGCATAATCACCATTTTTCAAGACCATGGTGAGGACATTGGATAAGAAGATCTTAAAATTTGTCAAAATACTTCCAAAAAGGTTCTCCCGGGACAATTTTAAAATTTTGAATGTTGTTTCTAAGCTTGACCGTTTCGTGGATAGGAAAGAATTTTTTTAGAAAATTTTTTACAAATTCACCCCAAGTTGAGATGGAATCCGTGGGTAAGCTATACAGCCATTTTTTGGCTTTGTCCTTAAGGGAAAAAGGAATAAATCGAAGCTTGATCGCATCCTCGGATATGTCCCTCATCTTAATCATGAGGCAAAATTCTTCAAATTCAGAGATAAAGATGTATGCGTCTTCGGTTTCGACTCCTAAGAATTTGGGAAGCATGTTTATGAAATGCGGTCGAAGTTCAAAATTGGTTCCATTTGCATCGGGGAGCTTAATGCACGAAGGGATTGCATTCCTAGTTGGGTAACATATATCTTGAAGAACGGGTAGTTTGGTATTGGCCATTTCGTTTGGTTCAAGAGATGGATCAAAACGAATTAAACGATTGGTATTATCCCTAACCCAAGTTTGCATACACCAAAATCAATTTTTTTTATGAAAAAGGACAAGAGAAAAAGTTAAGAAGATGATGAGAAAAAAGAAAAAGGAAAACTAACTAAAAGCAAATCAAGGCCAATCACTTTTCAATCACCCTAACTCTAGGGTTAAGCCTAAACTTGACTTAGACCAGCTCCTAACTAAAAATTCCCTTAATAAAAAGATCAAAGTTTACTTGGGTAATTAGCTAGGTAAGGATAGTACTAAAGGGAGATCAAAGATCAATTAAGTACCTTTTTCCTTGCGGAGCGCCTTACGCAACCCCTAAATCTTGCCTTAGACACCAATTAATCTAAATAAACTTGGACCGGTTCACTTAACGATTTCTTATTCCTTAATGAGCTCGAATCCTTAGGGGCCAATGTATAATCAGTTTTAAGAGGCTTGGGTATGTGTAGTGAGGAATTAGTGATTTTTGGGCTAAGGAAAGGGTGATGAAATCCCTCACCTTATCTTGATTAATGGGTTTTGCCCTTAAAAATATTTTCAAGTGAGTGCCAAATCAAGATGCTCAAATCACTTTGGTGAATTCCTACTATTATATGAAATGCAACCCTAGGAATTAAAAGCAACTAAAAAGGATGCAAAAATAAAAATCTTTTTATTTTTTATTATGGTCGACAATCAAAGAAATAAAGTTTATTAGGGTCGACAAAGATAAAATATTTTTATTTTTTTATTTTTAATTTTTTTTATCCTAATTGTCTCTAATGTGAATAAACTATCTAAAGGGTGGAATTGAGAATACTAGAAAGAAGAGTTACCCACGCAATCGCTATCCAAGTCTCGTTGGAGGTAAATCTTCAATCTTGATTCTTCAACTCTTAATCTTCAAGTTCCAAATTCCTTCACAAAAGAAAAACACACAAGTTAAGGAACCAAAATTAATTAAAATCCTACTTATGCACCGTTCCCCGGCAACGACGCCAAAAACTTGATGGGAAATAAATGATTACCTCCTAAGTTGCAAGTATACAACTTATCAAGTTATAGTATAAAAGATTATCGATCCCACGAGGAAGGCGTTTGTAAGATTATGTTCAAGTTTTGATTCTCAAATTATGCGCAAGACAATTAGGAGTTTATGTACATGGTGAAAGTGGTCATGAAAAGAGTAGAGAGTGGATTGTGGATTTGTACGCAAATAAAAGAAAAAACGAGGAAGAAAATGTGTTGTTGAGAGATTAAGAGTGTGATTGTGACAAAGTGTAAATAAAAGCAAAATGAAAGTGAGAGTGAGGAGATTAGAGAATGAAAATGGATGTATGTAAATAAACCAAAATGAGAATGAGAGAGTGTGAGAAGTAAAAAGGAAGTGAAATCAAGATCAAGAAAATAAAATCAATAAAGCAAAAGATGGAGGATTCAATTAGAGATATGAAGGAATCTAGAATTGAATCCACTAGCTAATCTTACTTATAAGATATGAACCATTCTCTTTTTATCACATTTCATTTTAGATTTATTAAGCATAGACTATCAAACCACTTAAGGAAAGCATAACCTATCAAATTATCACCTAAATGAAATCAATACTCATGAGGAGAATAACAACAAGATAGTAATCCTAGAATTCATAAGCATAACCTATCAAACCGCTTAAGGAAAGCATAGACTATCAAATTCTTTTTCTCACGATTAGTTCTCTAGTTAATTATCCTAAACATGATCATTTTAAGCATTAGAGAGTGATTCACAAATATAAGAGAGAAATTAGACTAGTTTCATGCAAAACTAGATCCCCACAAGAGGTTTAGTTCTACATCTTAGAAAAATAAAAGAAATCAAGAGAGGGAGAAGGAAAAATAAACATAATTAAAAGAATGAAAAAGAGCAAGAAATAAAGAAAAAGAAAAGAAGATTGCAATGAAAGTAAATCTAATCTATGAATTAAAGACAAGACATGAAAGTAAAATGCATGGAATTAAATTGCATGAAAGTAAATTACAAGAAAGTAAATTGCATGAAAGTAAATCTATTCTACAAATAAGAAAATAAAGAAGAGAAAAGAAATAAAAGAAAAACCCACAATTCCTAATTCATCTTCATCCTCCTTTTGGTCCTTGGACAAAGAGAAGAGAAAGGAAATTGAAGGGGTGAAAAATTTTATTTATTGTGTAATAAAAGTTATAATTTTTGAAAGGTCTTCTCAATTAAGAGTAACCCTCCTCTCCAAATAGAGTTTTTACAAAATATTTTACACTCAAAACTCTCAGATTTCACCCCTATTTATAGCCCAACGGAGTTGATGTGAACCATTGGATCAAACTTGGCCAACAAGAAAGAGAAATCAGCCCTTAATTTAGAATCTGTTGCGAACTGATCGGTTGGCCGATCGGTTAGCCAACCGGTAGGTTAACCGATTGGTTTCCAACGGATTTTATCTTTTCTTGATATTTGTGTACGAATTCTTCTTGGATCCCCTTGGTATCTTGGGCCTTCGTTTGTCTTCAGATTTGGGCTTCAAAAATTGATAGAAATTCAGAGAATTTGAGTCATTTGGGCTCTTATTCATTAATACTTCATTAACCTGTAAATTAAGATAAAAACGATTATTAGTAATATCTTTATTTATATAAAATAGGTAATAAGGGTATAAAAATGTAATTAAAATGTGATAATCAATCAACAACAACAACTACCACTGAACAGAACAAAGAGAAGTAAGGTAGCAAAATCAAAAAAGAAATAACAAAATGAAAGCTAAAGAAGAACCACCCCGGACCACGCGATAGAGAGAGGCGGGCACCCCATCGAAGCACGCGACAACTGGCATCATTGAACCTAACCAAGCAAAAAGAAGATAAGACCTAAGACAGAAAGCACGACAGAGGGTACCTAATTTGGCACATACATGACATAAATACATACATAGAGGAGGATGACTTATGAGATCAAACATTTGGACAATTAAATCCCGTATGTACGCCGAGTAAGATCAAACATACATTTGGACAATTATATCTTCTACTACCCAGACAACCATCTTTTTGAATTAGTTTATTCCTTTTTCATATACCTTCTTTTTCAATTTATTTATTCCTTTTTCATTAACATATTGAAGCTTATAAGAATTTCAAACTTTTACATTATATATTAAAGCTTTTTTTCTTTCTTATTTCTCTAATTCAATCCAAACACTCACATTGAATGATTATTGTTAGTTGTTTATTTGTTCAATTTCTATATAAAGTCACTTGCAATAAGATGAAAAGAGTGCTCACAAAGTATCTGTATGTTTAAATATTTATTCTTTTTAGTTTATTGGCTAGAGTGAACTGTAAGAAATTATGTGGATATATTTTCATATTTTAAAAATGTTTCCCTTAATTTATCCAAATTTTTTCATATCTTTTGTTTTATTTTTTTGGGTAATTGCGCAAGTTGGTTATCCCAAATTTGGAAAATTTTAATTCTTTATCACTAGAACATTAAAATTGAGAATCGGGGGTTTTGTTGGGATTTCTTTCACTTTCTTGTAGGTTTTGAGGGCTTTGGTTGGTGCAATTAGGAAGATGAACTCAAATATTGTTCTTGACTAGCTAGGATGCATGTGCATTGCATGTGGTCAAATAATTTAATTATTTATTTTAGGTTTATGTCTTTACCATCTCGTTTGTGAAATAGTTAATGGTTGTTATATAATGTTTTGCTAAATAAGAACAATTCTTTCAAACATCTACTTGATGATAATAAAAGTTTGTAGATTGATATCAAGCTTGCTATTGCTTTAAATTTAGTTATGTCATTCCAAATGTTAGAACTTTGATCTAACATACATATTAAAGATTCGACTTGTAATTTTTGAACATGCTATGCCATATAGTAAATACATAACACAATGGGAAGTCTGTATTAAACCCATACTTAACAGAATTCACATGAGTCCAACAAAGGAGATTGGTTGCAAGATACAAAATATTAGTTTAAGAGCAATAACAACTATATATCAAGATGTTACCAATTACTAATATAGAAAACTAATATGATTTTCAATTTGGGTAAAACATTTGCAGAAACTAACTTACCAAAAAACTTTAGCATCACACTTTTTATGCTAAATACAACAACACCATTCAAGAAAACTGACATCTTCCCTAAAAACATAAGGTATCAAAGCTTTGACCTCTCTAGGTAAGTTTTCAAACTTTGAGTGAACCTATTTCCTTGTAGCAAAACTCGTATCGGTCAAATACTAGGCATAGATAACAGAAACTCTAATTGGATTGCCAATCATATTCAAAGATTAGGATTTGAATCACCCATAACAGTATCGCTCTAGGCGAAAGAAAGTACATACATAGTTTACGCAATGAGAGCAATTCTAGAAAAAGCTATGATCTAAAAGAGATGATGTGAATGTAAGGCCCCAAATTTTTCAATTAAATAATATATTTAATTGAGGGGATTTATGCAAAATAAATATTTATTTCTACTAGATATGATGGAAATACCTAAAATATAGCTTTAGTAGAATGATATTCATGAATTAATCTTGAATTGGATTTAATTGAAAAAGGGATTTGCATATATGACCCTTAGGGTTATAAGAGTAAAGAAAATGAGTTAGTTGGCTATTTTGCAAATAGGCCCATAGCCTATATAAACAAAAAAATTAAGGTTCTTATTCTTTTCTCAGAACGCATTCTTTTTGCGAGCAGAAGTTCTACGGGAGAGGAAGACCGGAGAGGGGAGATCCACAAAAGAACTTGATCTTCATCTCAAGCGAGAGTTCTCTAAACTTGTTCTTTATTTGGGAAAACATTATCTTTCTTATCTCTCTCAATCTTTTCATTTGGATCTATGAAAACCCTAGAACATTCATGGGTTTCTTTGTTGATGTTATTCCTCTTGTTTAGAGTAGTTTTGATAAGATTAAATCAGGTTTACCCCAACACAAACGTTGAAATCATTAAAAGTTACAAGTTTTTGATATAAACCCTAGTTCTCGTAGTTTTCTCAATGTTAGATCTTAGAAACATGGTAGAAACGTGTCAAAAGCGTGCATATATGTTTCCCTTTGTTGTTTCTACATGTCACAAGGAGTTTCAAGGCAGCAAAATCGATGATCAGAGTCGTCCGGTGGCGATATCAAACGTCTGATTTGAGATCAGACGCCTAATGCTTTGACACCAAACGCCTAGTTTGAATAGGTAGATGCCTGATTTTGAATGACGGAATAGTGTTTCTCAGCTTTTCATATAGAGACGTGTAGTTTTAGAGTTCAGACATTTGGTTTTTATTCTAGACATCCGGTCAGGGTTTTCAAACATCTGATTTTTGTACAATTTCATAATTAACTCTTCAATGATATAATTCGTTGTCCAAATAGACTAATTAGCTATTTTAGCTTGTTTAATGAGAGTTTAAGATCTTTTTGATGATGTAGGAGTTGTCTCATAAGATACCTACATATAGTAGGAGTGTTTTGGTCACTCAGTTTATCTTGGCACATGATAAATACATTATATAACTCGCTATGAGGCGAATGAACGGTTTAATGAAAATGTTATGAGTAGTTTTTGCAAGAGATGACATAATAGGATGAAACACCTAATTTTTATACATGTAGACGGGTGTAGAGACCTGTATTATATACTATGGAGTGTACCTTGAAGTAGTTAGTCCTAATACATGAGTCGACTAGGAAGCTGATCCCTAACCTGGACCATTCTGGTTAGTACTAACTAGACTATGTGAGGTTGCCATAGGACAAGGATCATAGTGCATAAGATTACATGTGCAAATTAATTAATAGCGGGATGGGGGGATAAGTTATGATATCATATCTTAAGATTGGTTAGTTGGCCAGAGGACTCCTACATGAGTTCCTATTTATAATTTTGTATTAGTTATGTGTAATCATCTTAAGTGGACAGATTAATTATTTCATATTTAAATAAGAACATAATTAATAACTTTAAAAAGTTATTTATGTTGTTATATATATGTTGCATGCACAACACAACTTGAGATATCCTATTGAGCTTATGATTAGTATTGTTGATTCATATTTTTTTCTTATCCAACGGATAAGTTTTTTATTATATTTGATCAACTAACCCTTGATTTATACAGTTCCCCATATTTCATCAACTTGGACCTTACGGCTAACCCTGTTTGTGGACCCCTTCTTTAGATCATGAAGTGAGTCCGACTACAGCGGACCAAGTCTACTTGAACAAGCAGGTTATGACAAAATAGCCAGCGCCATGTAATATCTTTTTAATAAACGTTAGCATTTAACTATGAACTTTGATACAGTAGATGCTTCTTGAGTATTGTTAAGTCATATTATCTAGATTTGATGGTCGTGTTTGAGCCAAGACTTTGTATTTATTTTTGAATATTATATTTATCTATCTAGTGGATGTGATACTTAGACAATTTATTATATCTCTATTTATTTCCACTTGATTGTTCTTGTGATGTTAATGTTGTTACGATGAGACCTATACCTTTTATGTATATTTGTATTGTGCGTGGTTGTGGATGTATATTTAAAGATGGGTTACAAGGTATTTATGGAACACTTCGCATTTGGTTCTATAAATATTTTGCCCACTAGATCATTCCGGGGAGTAGGGCATGATAGGGTTTTAGTGGTATCAGAGTCAGAGCTCGATATACATCCTAATTAAATATAAAATTATATCCAACACAACATATTACATTGTCCATTCCTTAATTCTTATCTTCATTGAAATCATTACCTTCCTTTGATAATCGTTCAGGACTATGTAAGATCTGGCTAGGGGATCCCGATCAAGCAATACTAATGGACAGGATCCAACTGAGCTTTTAGCAGTTCTTCGAGCGATGTTGGTAGCCGGAGAGTGACGAGAGTAGCTTCACATGAAGCAGATAGAAGAGATGAGAGTCGCCAATGAGAGGTGTGAGGCATTGCTTCAGCATAGATTGATTAGGCTCTCAATCAACCAGCATGGTTCTAGGTGAAGGGAACTAGAAAGCATCACGTGCGGGTAGTGTGATGGATTTTCAGAGATTGCAACCCGAGAAATTCTCTAGAGTTGGTTCAACAAGTGCAGCTCAAGATTGAATTGAGGAGACCGAGGGAAGGCAAGGTACCTAACGTGGATCATGTGAAGGTGGTGAAAGTCTAGTTTGTCGGCCAAGCCAGGCAATTGAAGAAGCTCGTACAGAGGGACCGATATCATGGGCAGACTTCACAAAGATCTTTCTAGAAAAGTATATGTCAGAGGGTGCTTAAGTGTCAATTATAGACAAGGGAATCAAATGATAGATGAATATACTTTGGAGTTTGAGAGACTCAGTTGGTATGCGAAAAGTTTAATGATAACCGACAAGGATCACGCAAGACACTTTGTGGGTGGGCTGAACTATGAAGTTAAGTCTCATATGATCACATAGAGATTGGAGACATACAACAAGGTGCTGGAGGCTGCTCGACTGTTTGAGCAGATGGCAACATCAAATAGAACTAGAGGTGCAACTGCACATGCCAACTCAGGTGGAAAATTTCTGAACACCAAAGTTATTTAGCTAGCCAAGGGAGGCAACAATGGTGGTCAATCCAAACATCTGAATATGACTCAGAAACCAGAGAGGAAGGTGGCTAAGCTAACGTGCGACTTTTGTGGGAAATACCAGGTACAGCATGGAGCAAGGTTGGAAGGCTCAAGGGAAGTGTTACACTTATGGGGCTACTGATCATAAGGCCACTTTTTACCCTAAGTCTCGAGCTATTATCCCAGCATAATCCATGAATTAGTAGGCAAATAGTGAGGAGATTATACCCTACCAAGGAAAGCAATTCAAGCGCTTTGGCAAGGCGTACAATAAAAAGCAAAAGAGATCGCAGAAAAATGATGCTAATCAAAAGAATGAGGCTGAAACATCTAATGGTCAGGGGTATGCTTATGCTTTGATAGTTGAGGAAGCTAAAGAAGCTGGTGATGTGGTTATAGGTATTATTCTTGTTAGTAATATACTTGCACATATTTTATTCAATTCTGGCGCATCTCATTACTTTATTTCTGATAAGTTTATTAATAATAATTCTATTCCATGTCATAAATTATCTAAGGGTTAAAATATTATAATGGGTAGTGGTACCTTAGTATCTGATAGAGGTCATAGGTGTTTTGTAACGATATGTGGGCAAGAACTCTATGCCGACTTCCTACTGATAGCCAAAGGGTTATGATGTCATATTGGTCATGGATTGGTTAGGTATTTTTCATGTATGTATTGACTACTGTCATAAGAATGTAGTGTTTAGATTGCATAATCATCCAAAATTTATATTTCGCGGGGGATGCAAGTCTGTTGATCCACTAGAGTATCATGTTGTACCAAAAGGGTTGTTGACCCTCATGAGTTTAGAAGAAGGAGACATAGCATCAGAGGAGGAGAAGCCAATTTCACCGGTCGTGCGAGAGATTTTAGACATATTTCCTGATGATCTTTCAGGATTACCACTTCAACGTGAGATTAAGTTTACTATTGATCTCGTACCGCGACGACATCTATCTAGAAATAACCGTATCGCATGACACCTAGAGAACTTGAAGAGCTGAAGGTTCAGATTGAGGAGTTGCTTCATAAGGGCCTCATCAGACCTAGTGTTTCACCTTGGAGAGCCCAGTTTTGCTAGTTCGAAAGAAAGATGTTAGTAGCAAAATGTGCATTGACTATCGGGAGTTGAACCGAGTCACCATCAAGAATAAATATCCTAAATATCCGTAATCGAGAATTAATGATTTGTTCAATCAACTAGCAGGAGTGATTGTATTTTCCAAACTTGATCTAAGATCCGGTTATCACCAATTGAGGGTGAAGAAAGAAGACATTCTGAAGACAGGTTTAATGACGCGTTATGGGCATTTTGAATTTCTAGTTATGCCATCCGGTGTGATGAACACTCCATCTTCACTAGTCTTATGAATCATGTATTTTCTCAATATCTGGATCTATTTGTGGTAGTATTTACTGATGATATCTTGGTGTACTTTAAGACACTAGAAGAGTACGAAGAACATATTAGAATGATTTTAGAAATCATACAAAGAGAGCATCTATTTGGCAAGCTGAGCCAATGCAAATTTTAGCTAGAGAGTGTATCTTTTCTAGCCCACATTATATCTTCTGAAGGATTATTATTGATCCAAGCAAGGTAGAAGCAGTCTTGAAGATAACGCCACAAACGAACATTGGAGAAGTTTGCAGTTTCTGAGGGATGGTGGGTTACTATCGAAGATTCATCAAAGATTATTCACACATTGTAGCGCCAATGATGAAATTGCTTCGTAAGGGTGAGAAGTTCAACTAGACAGCAGAATGTCAGAAGGCATTTGAAACTCTTAAGATTTGCCTAATGACAGCACCAGTTTTGACGTTACCTGAGGGGAGTGGTAAATTCGCAATTCTCACTGATCATTCAGGAATCAGAATAGGGTGTGTATTGATGCAAAATGGGAAGGTAATTACCTATGCTTCTCAATAATTGAAGCCACATGAGAGGAATTACCCTACTCATGATCTGAAGTTAGCAGTAGTGATTCATGCAATTGAAGATTTGGTGGCACTATATTCTGGGAGACAAAGTAGAACTGATCACAAAAGTCTCAAATACATTTATACCCAAAAAGAGTTGAATATGCACCAAAGGAGATGGTTAGAGCTCATGATGGACTATGATATCAATCTTCAATATCATCTGGGTAAAGTAAATGTTGTACCTGATGCACTTAGTAGAACACCAAGCGTAATGAGGCTCATGAAGCAGAAGGAGGTAATTGTAGAGCTCAAGAATCATGGTATTGAAGTTATTCTACCAGGTAATCATGAGAAAATGATGAATATGTAAGTACAATCTTTATTGATTAACTGTATTAAGGTGAAACAATTATAGGATGAAGAGCTCATTGAGGTCAGGAAGAGAGTACTTGAAGGCAAGAGAAAAGATATCTGGATTCATAGAGATGATTCTTTGAGAAAAGGCGACCGTTTGTGTGTTTCGGCAGGTGAAGTTCACAGAGAATTACTTAACGAAGCTCATTGTTTGATGCTTTTAGTTCACGCTAGAGGAACGAAGATGAACAAGGACCTAAAATTGTACTTTTGGTGGGACAGTATGAAGTACAATATCGCCAAATATATGTCTAAATGCCTCATGTGTCAACAAGTGAAGGAGGAACACAAAATACTGCAAGTTTATTGCAACCATTATCGATACCAAAATGAAAGTGGGAGCACATTATGATGGATATTTTCATAGTTTTGCCTAAGAGCCAGAAGCAGAATAATGCAATTTGGGTGATCGTTGATCGACTCACTAAGAGCGCTCATTTTATTCCTTTTTGAGTTGGGTAAACTACTAAATGGTTAGCAGAGTGTTACATGTAAGAGATTGTGTGACATCATGGAGTGCCAATTTCCATTATTTCAGATGGAGATACTCGATTTGTCTCTTAGTTTTGGCATAGTTTGTAGAAGAGATTAGGCACTAGATTGAAATTCAATATTGCTTATCATCTACCAACCGATGGTAATCGAAATGAACTATTATATTTTGGAGGACATGCTTCGAGCGTGTGTGTTAGATTTTTGAGGTTTGTTGGAGGATTATTTACACCTTGTGGAATTTTCTTATAACAATAGTTATCAAGATAGCATTAAGATGTCACCATTTGAGGCGTTGTATGGGAGGAAATGCAGATCACCGTTATGTTAGGACGAAGTTGGAGAGAGGAAATTGTTAGGTCCTATACTCATCCAATTATCCAAAGAAAAGATTAAGATGGTTCACAAGCATCTCAAGATGGCTTAGGACAGATATCGTAGCTGGGCAGATGCAGGTAGAAGACCTCTAGAGTTTAAGATCAAAGTTCACTATTTCCTTAGAATTTCATCGACTCATAGGGTTATTCACTTTGGTACTCATGGAAAGTTAAGTTCACGGTACATCAGACCATTTAATATTATTGAACGAGTAGGCAAGGTAGCATATAGGTTAGTGTTGCCACTATCTTTGCAAGGCATGCATAATGTATTCCATGTTTCGCAGTTGAGGAAGTATGAACCCGATGAGAGTTACATATGAGATCATTCAGAATTGACAATTGGAGTGGATCTATCTTACACTCAACATCTGATTTTTTATTGTTGGCTGAAGGGAAAAGCACCTTAAGAATAAGGTTATTCTCTTAGTGCTTGTACAATAGAATCCGTACTCGCCCAAAGAAGCTACTTGGGAACGAGAGAATTTGATAGCAGAGAAGTATTTAAATTTGTTAGAGGTACGCATCTACCCTAGTTAGAAATTCTAAGGGCAAAATTTACTTTAAAGGGGGTAGGATTGATAGGAAAATAAATGTGAACCTAAAGTTACAAATATACAACTATCAAGTTGTAGTATAAAAAGTTATCGATCTCACGAGGAAGGTGTTGTAAAGAGTTAATCAAATTTGGTTCTTATGTTATGCGTGCGACAATTAGGAGTGAAACATGATGAAAGTGGTTGTGGAGAGATACGAGAGTGTTTGTGATTGAGTGCAAAATAAAAATAAAATGAGAACAAAAGTGAGTGTGAAGGGATTAAAAGTGTCGAAGTGATAAAGTGCAAATAAAAATAAAATAAGATTGAGAGTGGAAAGATAAAGCGTGGTTGTGAATATGTGCAAATATAATAAAACAAGTTTGAGAGAGGAGAAAGAATGATGAATAAAATGAAGGAAAATAAAGAAGATAATAAAGGAAAATAAAACAAACAAATAAAAAGCAAGAACAAAGAGGAAGATCAAGGTGTAAAATATAAAGGATTAATTAAAGATTTGAGGAATCTAGAATAGATCCACTTAGCTAATCTCAATATTATATGAATAAGTAGGATATAAAGCTAGTTTCAAATAATTTCTAGAATTTTCACAAATATTAGCTCCACATTTAGAAAAGGGCAATTCCCTAGAGGGTTCTAGCCTCAAGGTGAATTAAAGAAAATAAAAATAAACAAAAATACAAACTAAACCCAAGAGGTTTCTAGCCTCAATGTGAATAGTGTAAGAAAATAAAATCTAAGCTACAAAATAAATGCGAGAAAGTAAAGACAAGAAAGTAAATGCAAGAAATTAAAGCGAGAAAGTAAAGACATGAATGTAAATCTACTCTACAAGTATGAAAATAAATCTAAGACAAGAGGGTTCTAGCCTCTTGGCTATCTAAACAAGAAAAGAAAGCAAAAGAAAAATTTATTAGCAAAAGAGAAAATTTACATCCTAAGAGGATTCTAGCCTCAAGGTGAAAGCAAACCTTCATCTTGATCTTCATCTTCATCTCATCTTCATCTTCATGATCAAACAAAGAGAAGAAAAGAAAATATGAAGAGGTGAAAATATTTTTTTATTAAATGTAATAAAAAGTTATAAATTTGGAAGGTCTTCTGAATTAAGAGTAACCCTCCTCTCCAAATGGAGTTTTTATAAAAATATTTCACACTCAAACCCCTCACCCTCTATCCCTATTTATAGAGTATTACAACCAATATCAACCCTTAGATTAAACTTGATCCCCAAGTTAATCAATTTTAGCTTTTAAATCGTAATAGAAAACTTGGTATCGATACCGGTATCGATACCCCTATCGATACCGGTATCGATACCGGTATCAATACCAGTATCAAAAATCTGACTTGACAGATGGCTTCGTCTCGTCGAGATAGGTGATTTTTATATATTATATGTTAAATTTCGCCTTCCGGATGGGGAGATATCATCATTTCTTTGCGGCTAATCATCTCGAATGTGATTTTGACTTGATTTCATTTCATATTCGATCCTTGTTTTTTTGGCTTGTGTAGATTGCTTGGCTTAATCCCGGGCTTCAATAAGAGGTTAAAAATGAGAAAATTGAGTTCTTTTTGGCTTTTATTCATTGATTCTTCATTAACCTGTAAATTAAGAGAAAAATATGTTATTAGTGACATTTTTATTTAAAAAAATAGATAATGAGGGTATAAAAATATAATAAAATGTGATTATCAAGGATGTAAGGCCCCAAATTTTTAATTAAATAATATACTTAATTGAGGCGATTTATCCAAAATAAATATTTATTTCTACTCGATATGATGGAAATCCCTAAAGTGTAACTCTATTAGAATGATATTCATGAATTAATCATGAATTGGATTTAATTGAAAAGGGATTTGCATATGTAACCCTTTGGGTTATAAGAGTAAAGGAAATGAATTAGTGGGCTATTTTGTAATAGGCCCATAGCCTATATAAACCCAAAAATTAGTGTTCTTGTTTTTTTTTCTCAGAATGTATTTTTTTTCAGAGCGGGAGTACTACATGAGAAAAAGGCCAGAGAGGGGAGATTCACAATAGGAGAACTCGGCCTTCATCTTAGGCAATTTGTTCTTTATTTGCGAAAATTATCTTTGTTATCTACCTCAATCTTTTCGTTTGGATCTATGAAAACCTAGAAAATTTATGCTTAAATCCTTAGCGTTTCTTTGCTGATGTTATTCCGTGTGTTTGGAGTAGTTTTGATGAGATTAAATCAGGTTTACCCCAACGCAAACATTAAAATCATGAAAAGTTACAAGCTTTTAATATAAACCCTAGTTCTCATAGTTTTCTTAATATTTGATCTTAGAAACATGGTAGAAACATGTTTAAAATAAGCATATATGTTTTGGTTTGTTGTTTGTAAGAGTCACGAGGAGTTTTAAGGTGAAATGATGAAGTACAAGGCGATTTGGATCGAGAATAGCAATAGAATCGATGATCAGAGTTGTCTGGTGGTGACATCAGACATCTGATTTGAGACCAGACGTCTAATGCTCCGACACCAGACATTTGAACGTAGTTTTAGATGTCTAGTTTGAATAGGAAGATGCCTGATTTTGAATGACAAAATAATGTTTTTCATACAGAGACGTCTGGTTTTAGAGTTCAGACATCTGATTTTTGTTCTAGACGCCTGGTCTGAGTTTTCAGACATCTGATTTTTGCACAGTTTCATAACTAACTCTCCAATGATGTACTAGTTAGCTATTTTAACTTGTTTAATGAGAGTTTAAGATCTTTTTTATGATGCAGTAGTAGCCTCATAAGATACCTCCACATAGTAGGAGTGTTTTGATCACTCAGCTTACTCAGTTTATCTTAGCACATGATAAATACATTATATAACTCGCTATAAGGCGAATGAATGATTTAATAAAAATGTTATGAGTAGTTTGTGCTAAAGATAACATAATAGGATGATACACCTAATCCTTGTACATGTAGATGGGTGTAGATATATGTATCCTATACTATGGAGTAGGGGTGCATTCGGTCCGGATACGGCTCGGATATGATGCTTACCATATCCATATCCGCTTACCCATCTCGGATACGGATATACCGTGGTAAGAAAAGTTCATAACCATATCTGCTAAAATCGGATACGGTTACGGATATACATGCGGATATATAAGCGGATACGCATGCGGATACAAAACGGATATGAGAAAACTAGATAATATTGAGAAAAACATAGTTCATGTGATAAAAAAGAGTTTGTTAATATGTTCATTATAACTAAAAAGCTAAGATTAGACATCTTGATCATCAAAATTAACCACAAATCCATAATCTAAGAATTAAAACTATCGTAAGAGTATAACTAATATGTATTCGGATATTTCGGATACGGATACGGATATTTCACTACAAAACCATATCCGTAACCATATCCTATCGGTTATAGATTTGAGTAACCATATCCGCATGTTTTGTATCCGCACTCAAGCTAATTCACGATTTCATCATCATCACATTATTTGAATACCAACTAATAAAGCATTTTCCAGGTGGATATATTCCTCTTCAATTTTTATTTTAAACATAATCATTTTTGGCAAATAAGTTTTCTATCAATACAACCTACACAACCAATAATTCTTTTCGATCATCCATTATAACTTGAGCAAACACTATTGGACTTTTAAATTTTTTTCTTCTTCTTTTGAGATTCAAATGATAGAATGGATTTCAAAATTATAGATATTGCAATATATATTAATTAATTTTTTAAGGCAATTTTTGATTGTACGAGTCATTAGGTGGTGCATGATAATTGCACTTCACCCCATTAAATCATCACCTAAAGTTATTCAATCTACGTCAATATAGTCATGATCTTTAGCATCAATAAGTTTGGGCCTATCCCCTCTAATCTCTCAAAAGATTGAAACTCTCATTAAATCTCCAAAGTTTGAAATTTTCATAAACTACTCAAAACTTTTTGATTTTTTGGGGACTCAGTAAAAGAGTAATAGGGTTAAGTAAATAAAATCAAAATATTTTACGGTTTTTTTAGAAATCCCCTAACATTGAGGGTTTCATGTGAGCTTCAAATTTCTTGGGGGTTATACAACTTTCAACAAGCAGTAATTGGAGGTCGAGTGATTAAAATCAAAATAATTTCTGGGTTTTGAAATTTCTAAACCTCAAAAATTAGTGAAGGTTTCAAACTTTTAGGGATTATACAACTTTCATATGTTTGTTGGTATAAATCTATAAGTTGCTCCGTGTGATATTATTTTATAGATAGTGACATTTATGAAAATTTATAAATCCATATATTTTCAACAACTTACTGTATCCTATTTGCATATTCGTATTCTCTAACTCTATATATTTACTAATTTATTCAAACACTCTTCCAAACTCAATTTTATATATCCATAACATCGTTAAAATTTATAGATCAATTACAAAATATGCATATTTAAGAGATATAATCTGCATGAATGGATTTGGTAGGATATATGGACAAAATAACCCGGGTCTTTTTTTTGCCAGTTAGAGGGCAGTACCGGGTCAGTCCTGGTCGGTCTAGTTTTTGCCAGAGGTGCCCAGAACCCAGCCCATCGGGAAAAAACTCGAGTCTGGGCCGAGTTTGAACTCAGTTGGGTCCAGATCGGCGGGCTTTATGGATAGCCCTAATCAAACCTTAGGAACCACTCGACCAATTAAATCCCTAAGCTTAGAAAACCATTTTTTTAAAAAAGGGGCTTTTTATATGAAATCTCCACAAAATAGTGTTTTTTTTTTGGAAAAAACCGCTATGAAGTTTTCAATTTTTGTTAAACCACCATGATAATAAAAATTATTACCAAAGTTCCATTAATCCATAATTTTCATTTATATTTCATATATAAAATTAGGATTTTTCTAAAACCACCATAAAAATATCGAGCTTTTAGAGAACCACATAAAATATGGTTGTTTTCTAGAGAATCATAAGAAAAAATAATAAGTTTTTGTAAAACCACCATGATAATAGAAATTTTTAACAAAGTGACAGCAGATCATAATTTTCATCCATAATTTGTTAAATAAAAGTATGAAATACGATAAAATTTGAGAAGTCATCTTCGTGCACTCCTCCACCTCCATTCTTCTCCTCCTTCTCCACTTTCACTTTTGTAGCTTCGTCCTCCTCCTTTACCTCTATTCACCTCCTCTCCACCTCCTCTTCTACCTCCGTCTTCCTTCTTCACCTCCACCTCAGGTTCCTTCTTCTCCTTCCTCTCCTCCTCTTCCTTCCTCTCTATTTTCTTTACACTATAATTTCTCTGTGAATTGACACACAGCAAAAAGAGAAAGTACTACCCTCTCCATTGGAACCCCAAAACAAACTTCTTCTTCTCTTCTCCTCTAAAAAGTTACACTGGTATCAAAGATAGTACATCATCCAAAGTTCTTTTTGCTCAATAGACAGAGCATGTTCTCAACAAGTTGCAGCCACTTATAAATTATATTTTTTGTTCCAAACATGTGGCTATCCTCTCTCTAGTTTTTTTTATTTGTCAATATCTTAATATATCTCTCCCAGAAAATTTTTTGGTTTCTGTTCATCAAAAGTCAACAAATCAAGTTTCTCCCAAGAAACAATCAGTTCTTTTCTTCTCCAAGAAAAGTTTTGTTCTACTTTGTACTATTCTTTTCCCACCCACTATTAAAAAAAATCCAAGCCTACCCAAGTGATCACCTAGCCCCTACTCTTCTTCTCACTAGTTCCTGTCCTCAACAAGAACGGAAGTTTTGTCCAACCTCAATCAGTGTTCAAATCCAGTTTTGCAATCTTTGATCATCAGTGGAACCATCTTCGCCCACCGAAATCACGAGCAGACCCACTTACTCAGGACCTACCCAACTCCGATCGTAGCTGCTTCAATTGAGTAGATCCCGACCTGGACAAAGTCGCATCAATCAGATCCGGTATTGTTCAGGGCCAACATCCTATGGATCTAGATCCGAATCGCTTCACTGATTCGATCCAAACTCTCAGATCCTCGGGTTCGTTTATTTCTATTTATTTGTTTTCTTTCTAATCTTGATATTATTCTCAGTAATATTAGATATATTTTATCCTAATCTATTTTTTAAAAAACCTCAGTTTTAGTTTTAGTTATCTTCCAAATGGCTAGTAAATTGGTTCTAAGCGAATTGGCAAAGATCGAAAAATTTAATATTAGCAATTATGATATGTGGCATAGAAAAAATAGATATGGCTTTATACATGACAACATAGACGATGTCAACGAAACTAGTACTCCTACCTTAACTGATACCTCTACTGTTGAGGAAAAGAAAGGGTTCGAGCAGTAGAAGTCGAGAGACAAAAAGGCGAAAAGCCTTATACTAATATTCATAGAAGATAATTTGATTAAAGTTTTTGAAACTTATAAAACTTCTATGGACATGTGGCAATCAATATAAGATAAATACGACACTGCCTCGAAAGGTAATATTCAACTCCTCTTGCATAAGTATAATTCTTCTCGTATGCAAGAGGGAGACAATATCGTAGAACATATAAACAAAATGGTTATCATGGCTAAGGACTTATCTACTGCCGGGATCGAAATCTAAGAAAGAATGCAAGTGGCAATTATATTGAACAGTCTTCCACATTTCCTTGCTATAGCTGCCACTACATTAAGAATGAATCATGCCATTAAATCTGTTACGGATTTGCCAATGCACTTAACTATAGAACAATATTTAATAGCCAGTAGGAAAGAACCAGAATTAAACATGGTGCAACAGGAAATAACCTATGTGTACTAGAGGCAACAAACTGGAAGAAATAGAAACCCCGGCCCTAATAAACCATAACTTAGAGGTCTAAAATCACAGCAATTTAAGAAGAAGGTACCCCGTGGAGCCTGCTACACCTGTGGAAAGTTTGGGCATTTCAGATCCAACTGTCCACAAGGAGAAAGCAGGAGAATAAGGTAGGGTATAAGCCAGGAAATACCAGCAAGAGAGAATTTGTCAGTGTGATGGAGTGTAATGCTGTGATGACGGACATTAACGGTTGGTGGATCAACTCCGGTGCGACTAGACATATCGCAAAGGACAAGAATGGAGTCATAGAATTCACCGAGCTGAAGATAGGAGAAGAGAGGATCTATATGGGAAACAATACCTATCTCGATGTAGACGGTATTGGTTCGTATAGATTGGATCTTGGGAACAATGTTCTTGTCCTCATAGATGTGTTCTATGCACTAAGAATTTGGCGCAATCTGATCTCTGTTCCCAGCTTGATGAAGAAAGGACTGAAAATTAGGTTCTATAATAACCGGGTTTCTATAGGAAAAAACAATAAAGTGTATGCTATGGATAAATATGTGTCTGAGCATGAATTATGTATCCTTCCAGTAGTTTGTAATAATTCTGCTAATGGAAACTCTGATTTGAACTATTTGTTCTGTTATATTTTTTAGTCTGAATTGTGGCATTCTAGACTAGGACATGCTAGTATTTTAAAAATAAATCAGATTATCAGAATGAACTTGTTGCCTGGACTGTCTAATGTTTAGTTGTCACCATATGAACATTGTCTAACTGGTAAAATGACCAGGAAACCTTTTATTGGGGGACAAAGAGCTAATAAACTTTTAGGGTTGATACACTCGGATATTTGTGGTCCCCTAAATATTAGAACTCATGGTAGTAAAGAATATTTTATTACCTTTATAGATGATTATTCTAAATTTACACATTTATATCTTATCTCTAGAAAATTAGAAGCTTTTGAATGTTTTAAGAGATATAAGACGAAGTTAAAAATCAACTTGGAAGGAATATCAAAATATTAAGAACCGATAGAGGTGGGGAATATAACAATAAAGAATTTGAGAGTTATTATGTTCAGCATGAAATTAAAAGGCATACAACAATGTCATACACACCCCAATAGAATAGTGTAGTTGAAGAATAGAACATTGTTAAATATAGTTAGATGCATGTTGTCTCATTCAGGTCTCTCCAAGAAATTTTGGGGAGAATCATTATTAACTGCAAACTATATTTTAAATAGAATTCTCATCAAATCAGTTGCATCTACACCTTATGAGTTATGGAATGGGCGAAAATCAGATCTGAGTCATCTCAAGAAATGGGGATGTATAGTCCATGTTCTCATTCCAAGTCAACTCAGAGATAAGTTGGACTTTAAAACATTAAAGTGTAGATTCATAGGGTATTCAGAAAAATCAAAAGGTTATAAGTTCTATAATAAAGAAAAAGGGGTCATTGGAAGCAGAGATGCTACATTTCTAGAAAATTTAGAGAAAGAGGAACAAGTTCAAGAGGAAACAAAACCTCTAACAGTAATAAATGATGATTATTACAATAATATTCCCACTAATGATCCTGATATTGTGAATGAATCTAACCTTGAAAATGATAAAATATCTATGGAAAATGATAAACTTCAGCATATAGGTGTTTTAGGTAAAAGGCCTATAACACAACCTGCATGGATGGATGATTACTATTTGTATTCATGTGAACCATCTTGTTTCTCGGTAGATGCAAATATAAAAGAAGAAGATCCCTTCAACTTCTCCGAAGCGATGAAATTATATGAATCAGATCTATGGCTGGAAGCCATGAGAGAAGAACTTGATTCTATAGAAAACAACAAGGTTTGGGAGTTAAGTGAACTACCAGAAAATAGAAAAGCCATAGGATGCAAATGGGTGCTCAAAAAGAAATATCGTGTTGATGGATCTATTGATAAATTTAAAACACGGTTAGTTGCCAAGGGTTACAACCAGAAGGCAGGAATATATTTTCAGGAGACGTATTCTCCAGTAGCTAAATTTGCATCTATTAGAATTATTTTGGCTATTGTTGCATATCTTAATTTGGAGTTATTCCAAATGGATGTTAAAATAGCATTCCTCAACGGAGAGTTAAAGGAAGTGATATATATGTCACAACCTGAAACTTTTCAGATAAAAGAACAGGAACATAAAGTTTACAAGTTAATAAAATCTCTGTATGGTTTAAAACAATCTTCTAGACAATGCTATCTCAAGTTTCATGATGCGGTCACCAAACTTGGTTCTGCTCAAAATAAACTAGATAATTGTGTATATGTCTTGAAAAGTGGGAGCAAGTTCACTATATTAACTTTGTATGTGGATGATATATTGCTCGCCGGAAATGATATAGAAATGTTGAACAAAACCAAGTTAGATTTCAATGAAAAGTTTGAGATGAAAGACATGGGTGATGCATCATATATTCTTGAAATTTAAATAATTCGAGATAGAAAGTCTTGAATGTTAAGTTTAAACCAAGAAAAGTATTTAAGATCAGTTCTTAAAAGATTTGGAATGGAGAATTCCAATCCTACACCAACTCCATAGGTTGTAGGAAAGAGATTGTGTAAAGAGTAAAATCCCGGAGAGGGGCAGAAGCCATTAGATGTTCCTTATGTTCAAGCAGTTGGAAGCTTGATGTATGCAATGTTATGCACCCGACCTGATTTAGCTTATGCTGTAAGTCTGGTTAGCCGATATCAAAGTAATGCAGGACCAGCACACTGGAAAGTTGTTAAAAGGATTATGAAGTATATCAGAGGCACATTGACTCATAGATTGTTTTATCAAGCGAGTTCGCTTGATGTCCTCAGTTACTCCGATGCTGATTTCGGAGGTGATAAAGATGATGGAAAGTCCATTTCAGGACACTTGTTCATCTTTGGAGGAGGAGCTGTTTCTTGGAGTAGCAAGAAACAAGGGTGTGTTGCTAGATATACACAAGCTGAATATGTAGCTTGCAGTATGACAACTACACATGCTGTCTGGATAAGACGGTTTTTGATTGATCTAGATTTCAATTTGTTAGAAGGACATATTGATATTTATTGTGATAACTAGGTAACGATTAGCCTGATCAACAGTGGGGTGAATAGTTTCAAAGGAAAACACATTGAGATCCAGTATCACTATATTCGAGATATTGTAGAAAAGAGAGAAGTTAAAGTGACTTACATTCCTACTACAGATATGATTGCTGATCCTTTGACAAAAGAAATACTAGCGAAAACTTTTATCAAACACATGAGTTTGATGGGACTTAGGAATAAATAAGTCCAAGTAAATTTCATGAATAATGAAATGAGAATTACTCTTCATGGATAGTGGGAGTAATGGTAAGAATAAAATACATGATCTCGCGGATAGTGGGAGACATCATTTGGTTAATTTGGTCAAGTGGGAGATGTTAGTAAGGTTGACCAAATCAACCAAATATTCATGTATTAAACTAAAAGAATAGTAGTCATTAAGTGGCTATTAATGGAGAATTAATAGGCCCTTAATGAGGTTTAATTGGGGCTGTTAATGGCTCTTAATTGGTTTTAATGGGAGGCTGATATTTTGGGGTGGATATGATTGGGTGAAACCCTCTATAAATTGAAATAATTTCTCTGTGAATTAACACACGGCAAAAAGAGAAAGTACTACCCTCTCCATCGGAACCCTAAAATATTAGCCTCCCATTAAAACCAATTAAGAGCCATTAACAGCCCTAATTAAACCTCATTAACGGCCTATTAATTCTCCATTAATAGCCACTTAATGACCATTATTCTCTTAGTTTAATACATGAATATTTGGTTGATTTGGTCAACCTTACTAACAACCTCCGCTTCTTTTCCTACCTCCCACCTCTTCTCCTTCTTCTTTTAATCCATCTCCATCCCATTTTCTCCCTCTTTCTTTTGTCTATGCCCTGGCTATATCTTCCTCTTCCTATTCTTCTCATTTATTGATCATTGTCTCTTTTTAAGGCCACATCCTTCTTCCAGAATTGTTTTATGTTAAAGTCACATTGAAGTTAATAAAAACAACCTAAATTTAACTACTAGTAATTAAGCCAAGGTTCCTTGCATTAAAAAAATGATTGATGTGGAGTGGGGCCTACATGTGCACTCAAGCTAATTCACGATTTCATCATCATCATATTATTTGAATACCAACTAATAAAGCATTGTCCAGGTGAATATATTCCTCTTCAATTTTTATTTTAAGCATAATTATTTTTGCAAATAAGTTTTCTATCAATACTACCTATACAACCAATAATTGTTTCTCGATCATCCATTATAACTTGAGCAAACACTATTGGATTTTTAAACTTTTTCCTCTTCTTTTTGAGATTCAAATGATAGGGTGGATTTCAAAATTATAGATATTACAATATATATTAATTTATTTTTTAAGACAACTTTTGATTGTAGGAGTCATTAGGTGGTGCATGATAATTGCACTTCGCCACATTAAACCATCACCTAAAGTTATTCAATCTACATCAATATAGTCATGATCTTTAGCATCAATAAGTTTGGGCCTATGGCCTCTAATCTCTCAAAAGATTGAAACTCTCATTAAATCTCCAAAGTTTGAAATTTTCATAAACTACCCAAAACTTTTTGATTTTTTGGGGACTCAGTAAAAGAGTAATAGGGGTTAGGTAAATAAAATCAAAATATTTTGGGGGGTTTTTTGGAAACCCCCCAACATTGAGGGTTTCATGAGAGTTTCAAATTTTTTGGGGGTTATACAACTTTCAACAAGCAGTAATTGGAGGTCGAGTGATTAAAATCAAAATATTTTCTGGGTGTTCAAATTTCTAAACTTCAAAAATTTAGTGAAGGTTTAAAACTTTTAGGGAATATACAACTTTCATATGTTTGTTGGTATAAATCTATAAGTTGCTCTATGTGATATTATTTTATAGATAGTGATATCTATGAAGATTTATAAATCCATATATTTTCAACAACCTACTGTATCGTATTTGCATATTCGTACTCTCTAACTCTATATATTTACTAATTTATTAAAACACTCTTCCAAACTCAATTTTATATATCCATAACACCGTTAAAATTTATAGATCAATTATAAAATATGCATATTTAAGAGATATAATCTGCATGAACAGATTTGGGGATATATGGACAAAATAACTGAGTATTTTTAATTTGGGTGTTTCACATACCCTTCAAATCTTTTATATTTACAAATTTACCCTCCAACTCTTGATATTTGTGAAATTTCCCTCCAACACGTGCAATTTGAGTCTTTCTACACCTCCAACTTAACAATGTTGGTTTCTAAATAGAGAACTGTTAAAATTTCTAATAATTTCAAATAGGTTTGCAATAGTTTCCCATCAATAAGCTAAAATTGTTAAGCGAGAGGGGTAGAAAAATCAATAGGGGAGAATTATGGAGTAATTTTGCAAATATCAAGTTTTGAGGATTATGAAAGATTGAGCGGTATGTATGCAAAAACCCCTTTTAATTTTAAAAGTGCTAAACAAAAGGGTTATTTCAATTAAATCCAAGAAATGTAGGGACAAATCAGCAAATATTCATATTTGAAAGATAAATCCGAAAATAGTCACCTCAAAATGCCATTTGATTAAGTAAAAGAAGGGTTTTTCCGATATTAGTTCCTAAAATCATCACTACTTTGATATTAGTCCTCCAAATCTGTTAGTATGTTGATATTAGTCCCTCTCGTATTATGTCCATTCAAAACCCTCAACCATGGTTAGGTGAAGACTAACCATTGTTTGGCAAAATTACCAAAATACCTACCCCCATTTAATATCCTAACTAAACCTCCATTTTCTCTCTTCCCATTCACTCTCTCAACCATAGAAAAGAGATTTTTCGATGACTCACCACAGAGGTTAAGGAGGGCGTGGTTGAGCTCGCTAGAGAAGTCCAGAGAGAGAGAGAGAGAGAGAGAGAGAGAGAGATTTCAATGACTCAGCAAGATTTGAGGTTGCATTTCAATGAAATCTTGGATCAATATTCAGGAGAGAGAAGAGGTTGGGCCGATGAGAGAGGATTTGAAGACAAGGAGATCGAGTTGGTCGGGGTTGAGGGTTTTGGAGAGAGAAAGAGGGAGGAGGAGGAGGAAGGGGCGAAGAGAGAAGAAGGGGTTCATGGTTAGAGAGAAAGAAAGAAATTAGGAAGGAGGAAGGGGATGTGGATTGAAAACTTGGCGTATTTTGGCAATTAGATAAAGAAGATAACTGGGTTCATTTATCTCTCGATGGTTAGAAAAGAAAGGGAGTGAAATGGGTTCAGATTTGAGAATCTTATTGAGTTTAAGTTTAACGGGTAAGGGCCCGTTTAGTTCCCCTTTTTTTTAGTGAAAAGTACTGTAGCATCTGAAAAGCACTGTAACGTCTGATGCTACAGTGCTTTTCACCCCAAAACGCCTGTGGAAAACACTATAGTGTTAGATGCTACAGTGCTTTTCACTTTAAAAAAAAGGGACCAAGCGGGCCCTAAGTGTGTTTGGGTATCGGGTCTGAAAAGTATAACTGTTTTTCTAGTACAAAGATTAAACTTAAGGTAATATTCCGTTTCATTTATAACTCTACCTAACCATAA
Source organism: Asparagus setaceus (assembly GCA_012295165.1). Lineage (NCBI taxonomy): Eukaryota > Viridiplantae > Streptophyta > Magnoliopsida > Asparagales > Asparagaceae > Asparagus > Asparagus setaceus. Next base: position 40,674,514 of record CM022705.1, read on the forward strand.
TGACTACATCAAGATATTAATGCGATTTTGGGGACTAATATTAAAATACGAAAATGCGGGGAACTAATAGCACAAAGCAGTAAAGATCTTTACAATGACAACAGCAGGGCCTGACCATCGTGCAACGCGTCGAACTCGGTACGCTCCCACCCAAAAACCACAGTCGTACGTGGCAGTCCAGAGCTATCAAGAGAGAGAGAGCACGAATAGCGCCCTACCCGCCAAAACTCTCGAGTCTTGTCCCTTTCCCCCAAAACTCCTCTAAAACCCCCAATTTCGCTAAAACCCTAGCTCTTCGATCCGATGCCAATGTCGATCGATCGAATCTTCGAAGCCATGGCGAACGATACTGAGCGCACAAGCGTCGTCCCGATCTCTCTGTTCGTGGCCGTGCTTTGTTTGTGCATCGTTGTGGGTCATCTGCTGAAAGAGAGTCGATGGGTTAATGAATCAATCACCGCTATTGTCATTGTAACGATCTTTAATCCCCTTTTTATTCTTCTTTTCTTCGTTTTTATGTGATTGGGTGTTGTTTGGGAGTAAGAGAAATTGGTGAAATTTCTATTTTTGCTTGTTTCAGTTTTTGCAGTGTTAGGACAGTTTTTAATATTTTGGTAGTATAACTAGTTGAACACATGATCATTGATTCTTTTGTTTTGGGGGAAATTTGATAATATGGTTCTAGGAAATTTGACAATGCTGAAAGTTAAACAATTGGTTATCTGGATGTTGAAATTTTCTATCTTTTCTTCCATTGGGTCATTGGGTTTCGGGTTGCGCTTTGTTTTACCCGTGGAGTTCATATGCATATAATATGGAGAAATACTCTTATCATCATAATCACTACCATCATCATTGGTAACAAGGGCTTTAGCTCCGATCAGAGATAATGGGTAACATTGTAGAAGAAATTGAAACAAAAACCTGGTCAACAATATGTTTGGAGCATTTGAGGGAACAAATGCTGAACTGCTTTAACAAATCTTGGCACAAGTAAACTTTAATAATGCAGAAGATGTTTATTGATTTAAGTTGAAATAAAAATTTGTAGTATTCTAGTTGTTTTCTCTGTGATTTTAGAGTTGAAAGATCATATTTTATTAATTGCTGAAGTGTATAGTATTAACAAATTAACAATAATGCAAGAATGTTGAAATTTTATGGTAACTTTTATGTACAGGCATTTATGGGGAATTAAATTTGGATACTAACACACACATGTTCTTTCCCTCTTGTTTGGTTATTTAGATGGGTTTGAAAGAAAGTACTGCTTTGATTTTAGTTTAGATTTTAGAAAGAGTAAGTTTACCTATGAACTTTAACCTTAGAAGCAGGACAAAACCCCTGTTTACTAAATTAACTTTGCTAGGTGTTTAGGCTAGCTTGTCGGGGGAATTAACTGAATCTTCTACTGAGCATGTGCAGGTTGATCGATTCTAATATGACTTTGGTTTAACCATACCCAAATAATGTAAGATGCTTTAATTATATTGATTACGCATGCTTCGTGCATTTCTTGTCAGGGCATACGTAGCTTTGTCATCAGTTACTTAAATATTACAGGATTTATTAGTCGTATTGAATTATGTGTGCATGGTATTATTCGAGTATGCATGCTTGCAACTATTGTAGTCCAGGCTTAGATATCTCGATCATCAATAGTTGGCAGGACTTGAGCTCAAACTGTTGGAGTATATGGTTTTCAATATAAGTATCGCTGTAACATCCCACCCCGCTTTAGTTGAAACCAATGGGGCACTCCATTTCAGACATTATTTGCAGTAAAAAAACTTTTTAAGTCATACTTTGGCATGCTAGAGTAGTATTAAAGGTCCAGGTTCGATCCTCGGTACCTTCAATCTGCTTAACTCAACTCTATGAAGACCAAGTTGGTTTTGTAAAGGTGTATTTTTTTCATGTGTATTTTGTGATTTATCACATATTAGGATAGTGCCTAAAGTCATTGGTTGTGTTAACTGGGTGCTTAAATTTGTTATTTTCTTGTATTGAGTTATCAGAATAGGATTGAGCTTCTTTTGATTGACACTCCATTGCATGTACGAACACTTGGTCATTTATTCAAAGAGTCCATTCTTTTCACCTGTTGTTGGGCTTTAGTCCTCTGGAAAGTAGTCCTATAGAAGTGGAATTTTAACAAAAGGAATGGTAACGGAATTCTTTAATGCTCTGAACAAATGATGAACTACTTTAAGAAGGTTTGAATAATTATGGAAGGAAATGAATGGGCAACAAGAATATCATAGCATGCAGGTTCTAAGTGTCACACGACATGAACATGACCTTCAAGATGATTCATTGGTGAAGTGCAATACATAAAATACATAATTCTCTGGTATCATATGATGATTATTCTTCTAAACAACAGTGTCTGTGGTTTAGTATTGCCTGTTATACTGCTGCAGTTCACTGTCTTGTAACAGGTCTTCCCACCTAAGAAAACCAAGAAAATCAAACTTACATTTATTTGTTTGTGATGTAGGGATGCATCACAGGAACTGTTATCCTATTATTAAGCAAAGGCAGAAGTTCTCACATTTTACGATTTGATGAGGAATTGTTCTTTATATATCTACTCCCACCCATAATCTTTAATGCTGGGTAATTGGATCTTGATTTCTACTCTGTTGGCCATCTAGAAAGTAGGCTGAGTTTAGCTTTTATGTTATTACAGTCACTCTTTGCTGCAGATTTCAAGTGAAGAAGAAACACTTTTTTCAGAACTTCCTTACCATAATGCTATTTGGAGCGGCTGGCGTTTTTATATCATCCGTCATAATCTCAGTTGGTAAGTAATATGTATGTAATGGAATATATGTCCTTAATTTGTTTTTCAAAGTTTAAATGTGGATTAGTGCCACAGGTTAAAGAAGAGATAAAGAATAACTGTCTCTAGTTTGAACTTAATCAACAAGAGAATGTTGCAGGAGTGCTTGTTCATGGTAAAGATTGTAGTACAAAGATGTGGTAACTCTGAACGCATTATGTTATTTCTGTCAGTGGACAATCCTTAATAACTTATCCAGATCCAGTTTTAAATACAGTGAGGCTAATTATGAACACTTTTGGACTCTTTAACTTTGCGGTCAACACTAAAATTGTTGCTTCTAAATGAATATGTAGCAATATCAAGATATGTACATAATCTCGTAATAATCTCATAATCCTTTTGCTGTTCTACCATTGGTTTGAATCAACACTGGGCAGTGGCATCATCTTTCAGTTTCCAGCCTTTGATGCACAATTTTCTCTTCAATTCTTTTCTACTAAATATTCAATTATCTAAAATATTTCTGATGCAGTTGAAGTATATGTTATATTATCCTTGATCTATAATATCTTTCTCATTGATGTTTGTTGTTGAATTAGGCAGTTATTGGCTCTTCCCAAAAGTCGGTTTTAATGGGCTTGACTTACGAGATTATCTAGGTTTGTTTACCATCTCTTCTGTTTTTTTCTGTTATTTCAGTTCTGCTCTACTCTTTACTTTTGAAATTCTTTTTGAGTCATGTTCATGATTTCGTTTTTATTGTGCTTCTGGGTGATTTTACTCCAACGTATCATTATTTTCCATTTTATGCAGCTCTTGGTGTGATATTTTCTTCAACAGATACAGTCTGCACCCTGCAGGTTGATCAGAATCTAACTCTAGTATTCATCTTTGCTTAAAGTTCACCAATTTCTGGGAAGTGTGCTTGTCTGATGACTGATTTTTGCTATCAAGGTTCTTCATCAAGAGGAAACCCCTAGACTGTATAGCTTGGTCTTCGGTGAAGGGGTAGTAAATGATGCTACAGCAGTAGTTATTTTTAATGCAATTCAGAAGCTTGATGTTTCTAAAATACACGGATGGACAGCTGTCCATTTTTTTGGAGATTTTCTATACTTGTTCTCGACAAGTACTGTCTTAGGCATTGCGGTAAGCATAATATTCCATGAATTGCTTATTCATCTTTTGTGCTTGGATAATTTTTCTCTTTCCTCCACCTTTCAGGCTGGGCTTTTGACTGCTTATGACGCAGGACAGGACAAAGGAAAATACTAATGCCAAATGAAAACAAGCAATCACACGGATGATGACCTAAGAAACAACTACGTGCGTGCAACTCATCCTGTATGCAAAATTTGACAAGATATGAATGCAATCCAATTATACGCATGCGATGAACATTCAAACAAGATTCGCATATAGAGAACAATGATCAACGATACTCATAACTTGACTACAAACTCTATAACGTTACAAGAGCAAGGTTGGAGGTACGACTATGATTAGAGATCACCTGAAGGTGTGAGGAACTCACACCAAATCGTACGAGATCTAAATCAACACTGAACCGAGAGATCCGTTGCAAACTCGATGAACTAATCCACGAGATTGAAAGATCAACTAGCCCTCAACAACTTGGATTTGAGTTTACCGCCCTACAAACACAATGCACAATTAGTCCACAAGCAAACAACTTAGATCCGAACAAAATTAAACTTGATAATGTCCGGGTTGAGAGCTCAAGATCCTGTTCACGTGAACAGTAACCGAGTGAACAAGAACCGAGTGAACAAGAACCGAGTGAACAAGAACCGAGTGAACAAGAACCGAGTGAACAAGAACCGAGTGAACAAGAACCGAGTGAACAAGAACCGAGTGAACAAGAACCGAGTGAACAAGAACCGAGTGAACAAGAACCGAGTGAACAAGAACCGAGTGAACAAGAACCGAGTGAACAAGAACCGAGTGAACAAGAACCGAGTGAACAAGAACCGAGTGAACAAGAACCGAGTGAACAAGAACCGAGTGAACAAGAACCGAGTGAACAAGAACCGAGTGAACAAGAACCGAGTGAACAAGAACCGAGTGAACAAGAACCGAGTGAACAAGAACCGAGTGAACAAGAACCGAGTGAACAAGAACCGAGTGAACAAGAACCGAGTGAACAAGAACCGAGTGAACAAGAACCGAGTGAACAAGAACCGAGTGAACAAGAACCGAGTGAACAAGAACCGAGTGAACAAGAACCGAGTGAACAAGAACCGAGTGAACAAGAACCGAGTGAACAAGAACCGAGTGAACAAGAACCGAGTGAACAAGAACCGAGTGAACAAGAACCGAGTGAACAAGAACCGAGTGAACAAGAACCGAGTGAACAAGAACCGAGTGAACAAGAACCGAGTGAACAAGAACCGAGTGAACAAGAACCGAGTGAACAAGAACCGAGTGAACAAGAACCGAGTGAACAAGAACCGAGTGAACAAGAACCGAGTGAACAAGAACCGAGTGAACAAGAACCGAGTGAACAAGAACCGAGTGAACAAGAACCGAGTGAACAAGAACCGAGTGAACAAGAACCGAGTGAACAAGAACCGAGTGAACAAGAACCGAGTGAACAAGAACCGAGTGAACAAGAACCGAGTGAACAAGAACCGAGTGAACAAGAACCGAGTGAACAAGAACCGAGTGAACAAGAACCGAGTGAACAAGAACCGAGTGAACAAGAACCGAGTGAACAAGAACCGAGTGAACAAGAACCGAGTGAACAAGAACCGAGTGAACAAGAACCGAGTGAACAAGAACCGAGTGAACAAGAACCGAGTGAACAAGAACCGAGTGAACAAGAACCGAGTGAACAAGAACCGAGTGAACAAGAACCGAGTGAACAAGAACCGAGTGAACAAGAACCGAGTGAACAAGAACCGAGTGAACAAGAACCGAGTGAACAAGAACCGAGTGAACAAGAACCGAGTGAACAAGAACCGAGTGAACAAGAACCGAGTGAACAAGAACCGAGTGAACAAGAACCGAGTGAACAAGAACCGAGTGAACAAGAACCGAGTGAACAAGAACCGAGTGAACAAGAACCGAGTGAACAAGAACCGAGTGAACAAGAACCGAGTGAACAAGAACCGAGTGAACAAGAACCGAGTGAACAAGAACCGAGTGAACAAGAACCGAGTGAACAAGAACCGAGTGAACAAGAACCGAGTGAACAAGAACCGAGTGAACAAGAACCGAGTGAACAAGAACCGAGTGAACAAGAACCGAGTGAACAAGAACCGAGTGAACAAGAACCGAGTGAACAAGAACCGAGTGAACAAGAACCGAGTGAACAAGAACCGAGTGAACAAGAACCGAGTGAACAAGAACCGAGTGAACAAGAACCGAGTGAACAAGAACCGAGTGAACAAGAACCGAGTGAACAAGAACCGAGTGAACAAGAACCGAGTGAACAAGAACCGAGTGAACAAGAACCGAGTGAACAAGAACCGAGTGAACAAGAACCGAGTGAACAAGAACCGAGTGAACAAGAACCGAGTGAACAAGAACCGAGTGAACAAGAACCGAGTGAACAAGAACCGAGTGAACAAGAACCGAGTGAACAAGAACCGAGTGAACAAGAACCGAGTGAACAATCCAATATGATCTCAAATCATCAACTCAATCTCTGAAGATCTCAAAGTATCAAACTCAATCTTTTCTTTCTCACATACACCTTCCAAGGATTCCCATCAACTCTCCCCGGCTTCGAAACATTCGCCTCTGGTGAATGGTGGCGATGATAAGCATCTAGTACATCTGGGTTGAGCTGCTCAATCTCCTCACCAGAGCTGCGCCCAATCAGTCGCCCACGCCAACGGACTAGATATCTCTGAAAACCGCCCTCTGCTGTCGAAACAATCTCGTCCTGCAAAATATCCTCGATCTCCTCTGATGGGCGTCTCCTTGGCTGCATAGGTGGTGGAGCTGGAACTTGCGGTGGTGCTGCAGAATCTAAGGGTGTCAGCTCTGGGATTGTTGTCGGATAGTCTACAGGCGCATGATAAGGAGTCAAATCCTCGACATTGAAAACCGGGTCGATGCCAAAATCTCGCGAATGTCCAACTCGTAGCGTTTGAACCAATCTTCCTCGAACTTCGAAGCGGACACATGCGTCGGGCATGAAGTTTCCCCACAGCTCCCCTAGGGAACCTCTCAGGTCGAGCCCTAAGCATGACCATATCTCCAACCGAAAACTCCTGCAATCGTCTATGAGAATCTGCAGCAAACTTATAATTATCATTGTTTATTGCTATCTGTCTGCGAATCTCATTGTGCAAATCATGCAAATGTTGTGCAAAGGACTCGGCTGAAGCACTGGGTCTAGTTCCTAATGGCACTGGTAGTAGGTCTATAGGTTTCCTAGGTCGACAACCTGTAACAATCTCGAATGGACTCAACCCAGTAGACCTATTCACCGAACTATTATATGCAAACTCTGCCATAGGCAACACCAAATCCCACCCAGACACATGGTCTCCAACTAAACATCGTAACAAATCTCCTAGACTACGGTTCACCACCTCAGTCTGACCATCAGTCTGTGGATGGTAAGCCGTCGAAAACTGTAATGAAGTATTAAGTTTCTTCCAGAGTGTCCTCCAGAAGTGACTAGTGAACCTCACATCTCTATCTGAAACAATAGTCTTAGGAAGACCGTGTAGACGAACTACCTCTTTAAGAAAGAGGTGTGCAACATGGGAAGCATCTGCAGTTTTGTTGCAGGGAATGAAATGTGCCATCTTCGAAAAGCGATCCACTACAACTAATATCGAATCGTGCTTCCTAAATGTACGAGGGAGACCTAGGACAAAGTCCATGCTAACATCCTGCCATGGAGCAAAAGGTATAGGTAAAGGAGTGTATAAACACGTGTTACGCTTCCTACCCTTAGCAACGACATACCCGACAATGTGACACAACCCTCGCAACATCTCGCTTAACACTTGGCCAGTAAAATCTATCCTCAACTAATATCGCCGTCTTATCTCGGCCAAAGTGTCCAGCAGCGCCTCCGGCATGCATTTCCCAAATCAGATGATCACGAAGAGAGGTGTTAGGGATGCATAAGCGGCTGCCCCTAAAGAGAAAACCATCGACAATGGTAAAACCTACTACAATAATAGGAGGATCTTGTGTCAAAGAGGCATAGATCTCACCAAAGTCCCGACAAGTAGGATAGTCCTGAATGACTCGATCAAATCCTATCACTTGTGCACTCATAGACTGCAAAGTGGTGACCTTTCTACTCAAAGCGTCAGCGGGTTTGTTCTCAACACCTGCACAATGTTTGAGAACAAAAGTATACTCCTGTATGAACTCAACCCACTTGACATGTCGGTGCCCTAACTTCTTTTGAGAATTCAAATATCGTAGGGCCTGATGGTCGGAGTATAAAATAAACTCTGCTGGAAGTAAATAGTGACGCCAGTATCGCAAACTCTGCACTACGGCATAAAACTCTCGGTCGTAGTTTGAATAGCGTTGTCGAGCTTCATTCAACTTCTCGCTAAAGAAAGCGATAGGATGTCCCTCTTGACTCAACACGCCACCAATACCTACTCAGTCACAAGCTACCTCAAAGACCTTAGAGAAATCGGGAGGCGAAGGACTGGGCAAGAGTCAACTTCTCCTTAATCTCCTCAAAAGCTCTAGCAGCAGATTTAGTCCACTCAAACTCCCCTTTCTTAAGACAACTCGTGATGGGAGCCATAATGGTACTAAACCCCTTAACAAACCTCCTATAAAAAGTGGCCAACCCATGGAAACTCCTGGCCTCATGAATGGTAGTAGGAGTAGGCCATTCCCTGATGGCCTTGACCTTATCGGGGTCTGCTGCTACACCGTCAACAGTGACGACGAACCCTAAGAAGTGTACAGATGATGACATGAAAGCACACTTCTTCAAATTGATATAAAATTTCTCCTTTCGAAGAGTCTCTAAAACCTGTGTTAAGTGAAGAAGATGTTCTTCTTGGGTTTGACTAAAGATCAAGATATCGTCAAAGTAGACGACCACAAACTGGCCTAAGAAAGGACGCAAAATCTGAGTCATAACCCTCATAAAAGTGCTAGGAGCATTTGAGAGACCAAAGGGCATGACTAACCACTCATATAGGCCGTCCTTAATCTTAAAGGCAGTTTTCCATTCATCGCCTTCGCGGATGCGGATCTGATGGTACCCACTACGAAGATCTACTTTCGAGAAGATACGAGACCCGGCCATCATGTCTAAAAGATCGTCAAGTCTAGGAATAGGAAACCTATACTTAACCGTGATTTTGTTGATGGCTCTACTATCCACGCACATCCTCCAGCTGCCATCTTTCTTGGGAGTGGGTAATGCGGGAACGGCACAAGGACTCAAACTCTCTCTAATAAAGCCCTTCCGCAATAGCTCATCTACTTGGCGTCTAAGCTCAGTGTGCTCTGTGGGGTTCATCCTGTAGTGTGGTAAGTTGGGTAGAGTAGACCCCGGCACAAGATCTATGACATGCTGAATGTCTCTAAGGGGAGGAAGTTCATCAGGCACCTCATCAGGCATGATATCACTAAAATCAGTAAGGATCTGATGAACCTCAGGAGGGATATCTAAAGATGGACTAGCAGAAACAGAACTAGCGGCGACGATCATATAGACAATCCCTTCCTCCTTGCTCTCCTTAAGAAACTGGCTCTTGCCTAAGAGATGGACAGGCTTCTTACCAGCCTTGGTAGTGACCGATCCATTCTTATGATTTGAGGGAGCTTTGGGTCTGGAGGGAGTTAACACAATCTTCTTGTCATTAAACTTGAATGTGTATGTGTTTGACCTTCCAAAACTAGTCACATCTAAATCGTACAACCATGGCCTACCTAGTAAGACATGTGCGGCGTCCATGGGTAAAACGTCGCACCAAATACGATCTTGGTAGCTTGAAAGCTGGATAGGCACTAGACAACGTTGGGTGACAGGATGTGCAGTCTTGTCAACCCAAGTGACATTGTATGGTTGTGGATGAGGTTCAGCTTTTAGGTTCATCCTCTCTACAGCTGACTTGGCAATAATGTTCACACAACTACCTCCATCAATCATCAATTTGTAAAACTTATCGTCATGTTTGAAGTAGGTGTGGAAAATATTAGTTCTACGCCAATCTTCCTCATCCCTAGGTGAGGTTAGTAAGCATCTAACGACATGCAAGTGGGCTGCAGCATCTGCTAACGCATCCTCGGCGTCGCTGGCACCACTATCAGGAGCATAAATCTCCTCAGCATCCCCGGAGTTATCACCATCATCCTCCTGATCCTCGTAGGATCCATTGATAAATAAACTCCTATTGGGACACTGGTAAGCAAAGTGTCCAAACCCCTGACAATTATAACATTTAGGTCCTTTGGGCCCTTGCTTAGACGACTCACCAGTGACAAATTTACCCTTCTGATCCTGAGCGGCAATATTATTGGATTTGGTATTTTTATCGAATTGTCGCTTAGGTTGGTCCCCTACTGGAGATGTGAACTTTCTGTAGGTGGGTGCCTTAAGATAGCGCTCCATTTCTAGAGCTAAATGATATGCTTCATCTACAGAAGTCACTAAATGTGGGGCCATCTCGTGCTGGATATCAGGTCTCAACCCAGTACGAAATCGAGAGAGGGCAAACCGAGGTTCCTCCTGGACATTGCAACGGTAAACTAAGTCGTCGAACTTGTCCATGTACTCCTTCACAGATAAGTTTCCCTGACGTAACGTGGACAGCTGATCCATCAACCTATCTAGGTATGAGGGTGGGAGATACTTCTCTTTGAGCTTTTCCTTCATCTCATCCCACGTCTCAATTGGATCCTGATGTGTCTTAGCTAAATGTCTCTCGACTGAAGTCCAATACACTTTGGCTGACCCGACCAACTTCATCCTAGCAAATCGAATCCTACGACTCTCGGACATGTCGTACCAATCAAAGTAAGTATCCATCTCCGCTAGCCAATCACTAAACTCTTTGGGTTCATGCCTACCGTCAAAGGATGGGGCCTCTATCTTCACTTTCCTAGTGATATCGTCTTCCCTAGGTCTAAAATAGGTGTCGTCAAGGTCAAGATGCTCGTCATATCCCCTCTGTGGCCTAGCGCGTGCGTCGTGTCCCCTAATGTGTTGGGCTCTACCCCCATGATCATCCCTAGCAGGTCTCCTATTATTTCTATCCTGAAAGTCCTCTTGACGCCCCTGAAATTCTCTGTCTAACTGGTCTAATCGTGCAGTGAGCTGTTCGTGCCTAGTGTCTTGTTGTTGCATGAACGTGCGAAGAACCTCAGTGAGTTCGGTGATCTGTGCTTGTGTGTCGTTTTGTGAATCCGTCATTGTGTTTCTAAAGATCCTACCACTGCGTAACATGAACAAATCTAACCTATGCTCTGATACCAAATTTGACGCAGGACAGGACAAAGGAAAATACTAATGCCAAATGAAAACAAGCAATCACACGGATGATGACCTAAGAAACAACTACGTGCGTGCAACTCATCCTGTATGCAAAATTTGACAAGATATGAATGCAATCCAATTATACGCATGCGATGAACATTCAAACAAGATTCGCATATAGAGAACAATGATCAACGATACTCATAACTTGACTACAAACTCTATAACGTTACAAGAGCAAGGTTGGAGGTACGACTATGATTAGAGATCACCTGAAGGTGTGAGGAACTCACACCAAATCGTACGAGATCTAAATCAACACTGAACCGAGAGATCCGTTGCAAACTCGATGAACTAATCCACGAGATTGAAAGATCAACTAGCCCTCAACAACTTGGATTTGAGTTTACCACGCCCCTACAAACACACAGACAATTAGTCCACAAGCAAACAACTTAGATCTGAACAAAAATTAAACTTGATAATGTCTGGGGTTGAGAGCTCTGAAGATCCTGTTCACGTGAACAGTAACCGGGTGAACAGTAACCGAGTGAACAGTAACCGCGACGAACAGTGGCGATTGGCTCGGTGATGAACAGTGCGTGAACAGTGATGGAGGCGGCGGTACTGTAGCGTGAACAGTGAAGAGAATTAGGGTTTGGTGGAGGGTTAGATGTGAGTGGAGAGTCCGATGAAGGGTTGAGATATGATTAGAGCAAATAAAAGAAAGTGGGCTTCACACCCGGGCTTCACACCCTTGAGCAATTCACATGCAATTTTGTTTAAAACTCAGATTTCAATTATCAAATAGTCTACCTCTTCCCAAAGGCTTACATCCTTATTTAAAGAAAACAAAGGCAACAACTAAGGAAATAAAATAAAAATCCTCATAAAAAGGAAACTAAAAAATCCTAACAATCAAATCAAATCCATAAAATCCTCATGACAATCCAATATGATCTCAAATCATCAACTCAATCTCTGAAGATCTCAAAGTATCAAACTCAATCTTTTCTTTCTCACATACACCTTCCAAGGATTCCCATCAGCTTATGTCCTTAAAGCCTTATATTTTGGTAGGTATGTGCTCTGGTAAAGTAATATTATTTCTTTATCTTGTGTTTTACACTTTATATGGACCTTCACTTTTTGCAGGCATTCAACTGACCGTGAAATATCTTTAATGATTCTAATGGCATACTTGTCTTACATGATGGCAGAGGTGAGTATTATTAAAACAACTTCGTCAAGTTTTATATTTAGTCACTTAATTTAGCAACTGATTTGGCCAAAATAACGTATGGTTTTCAACTACAAGTATAAGTCAAATGGTAATAAGGCCTATTTTTAGGTATGTTAATAACTTCTCTTATATTTTTTCTAAATTTTACTGTTGTTTGTGTATGTAAAATATTTTTTGTAACATTTTTCTGTGATAGGCCAGTTTTTGCCTTGAAATATCCTTGTCATCTATAGTCACTAATTTTGGTCCTGTCTCAGCCTAGATATTTTGGTTTCTCTTTCTGGGCATGGTTACATCCAATATAACTTGTTGTTATCTGTATGGATATTATAACACATTCATGTAGAAATGCTATAATCTTGCAGTTACGAATTACAATTATGTTATTCTCGTTTTCTTCTGAAATTCAGCTGTTCCCATTTTGTTGTGCAGCTATTGCAGCTTAGTGGAATCCTTACAGTTTTCTTTTGCGGGATTGTGATGTCACATTATGCGTGGCACAATGTGAGTGAGAACTCGAGAATCTCAACAAGGTATCTTACTGGTTCTTATATGCCATCTATGTTGTACATAAAATCCTCTATCAATTAGAAGTAAGTGACTTTGTAAGATGTTTATCCTGATATCTACACAGAGGATAACTTATTTTATTCCAGTGTTTAGGCAGATTTCCAAATCTAGGGAATATCCTTTTTGTTTTGAGTACAAGTAAAAAGAATATCCTAACAACTAAACTGAAATGTTTATCAGAGGTATATATATATATATATATATATATATATATATATATATATATATATATATATATATATATATATATATATATATATATATATATATTTCTTTGTTGAGGGAAGCATTAGTTAATGAAACAAGCTAAAAGTAGCTGAAAATAAAGTAGAAAACAGATCAAATGGGTCATCATGATCCAGATCAGTGACTACAACTGCAAGGAAAATCCAAGATAGTAGATCTCCAAGGACTGATTAATATCAAATTGGCATATAAAGTGACACCACTTTACCGCTTTGGTAAATAAAGTGACACTGGCGACAAATTGACGTAAAAGTCTGTAGGTTGTGACAATATGGATACTCTGGTTGCCGGCGGCAAGTTTTGAGTGCGAAAATTAAGGATTTTTTGTATATATGCGCTTCAAATCTCCCATATTTTCAGATTTACCTCCCAAGTTCTGAAATTTGTAAAAACAACCCATCCCCCTCTCCCTCCCTCCATCCCACCGCCACCACCACGATCTCCTTCATCCTCCTCCCTACCCCCACCGCACCACCACCATCTCCTCCATCCTCCTCTCCTCCCAATCCCCAACCTCCCCTCCTCTCTCACTCCCTCTCCCTCCTCTCCCATATCCTCACTCTCACCTCCTCCTCTTCATTTTTCTCCAAACCCACCCCTTTTCTCAAATTCTTCAACTTTCTCCTCTCTCCCCTCCCTCTCCTCCTCTCTCTTCCCTCTCGTCCACTCCCTCCTCTGCTTTAGGTATAACATTTGATGTTGGGTCTGAGAGAGGAAGAGGAGGTTGGGTTTTTGATGATTGGAGGGTGGAGAGGGAGTGGGCGGCGGGAGGGAGGTTTTTTTGGGCAAATATTAGATTTTTTTTTGGGGGGGAGGGGGTCTCTGTAAATATGGGAGATTTGAAGGGCATATATGCAAATAATTCTTAATTTTTGCGCTCAATACTTGCCGCCGGCGACTGGAGTAGCCTACTTGTCACAACTTACGGACTTTTTATACCAATTCGTCACTGGCATCACTTTATATGCCAAAGTGGTAAAGTGGTGTAACTTTATATGCCAATTTGGTATTTAAGCCATATCAAATTTTAGATGCTCTTCTATCAGTAAGTATAACCGCATTTTGAATCATTTGATCCTGTTTGTTTGCAATGAGGTATACAGTAGGTAGATTTCGGTATCTTTAAAAACACGTATTGGTATATTCATAATATCTTTTTGATCTGTCAGTAAAGCATGATAGAGGGTTAATTGGATAGTTGGTCATTGTATTTATCTCATAATTGGACGTTCATACCTATGTTTTAATTGCTTGGATGACCGATCATTTAATTAAATACTAATTGGATCGCTAGTCACTTCTAACGCTTTCCGTCAATTTGAGTTGTATCTTTTCATTTATTTTTAAGCAATATAGTTAACTCGATTATCAGAAGGTAATATTTTCAAGAACAGAAAACCAAACACAACATAATTACCCAATGCGAGTTGCCCGATAGGGCACAAATTTTCGTTTCTATAAGCGATCAAAACATAGGAAGAAATCTGTAATATCAAATGACCGAGACTTTTTTATGTCACGTCAACAAAATACATTGTGTCAATTGACGGAAAACATTACTAGTGATTAACAATCCAATTAATACTTAATTACATGACTAGCCGTCCAAACAATTAAAATATAGGTATGAACGTCCAATTAGGTGACAAATACAGTGACGAGTGATCCAATTAACCCACATGATCGATGATAAATTTATCACAAAGATTTCACATTGACAAAGTTTCATATTGTGGCATAAGAATCAGCAGGTAGTAACTCAACATTCAATTAATGCAATGTAGGGGATCTGAAAATTCAGTGTATTAATCCTCCTTGGCCACCAACTGAGTTAGGGTTGGTCAGCAATAAAAAGATCCTTGATAATATCAATGATTTAAAAATCGACCGATATTATCGAAATATCGGCGATATATCGGGCTTTGACCCCTTCCGATACAATTTTTGGAAAAAAAATCAGTTATCGTTTTCACCCGATTTTGGCCGATATATCGGCCAAAATCCGATATATAGGCTGATATATTGGCCGATATATAGGCCAATTTTTGGGGGGAAAAAACCAACTGCTTAATTGGGTTTCGGGTCATATAACTCATATTTTCAGACCCGACCCGCAACTTAAAACATCTAAATCCTCCCAATCGCTTCATCGTTCACCCAAAACCCTAAAATCACAATTGAAAACTAAGTTTCAACAATTGGTTAGTGATCTAAACATGAGTTATTTACATTTTAGTATGTTTATACTTCATTAAATGTGCTTTAAATCTTAGATTACATTTTAGGACATTATATTATATATCCGATATGACACTCCGATTTTTACTACTTATCCCCGATATATCCCCGATAACCGGGATCCGATATGAATTTTGACCGTCCGATTTATTTCCGATAACCGATTTTTAAAACCTTGGGTAATATACATTACTTCTTTGTTTTGCAATTCAAAATACTCAGATCTGACCAGACTGGATGCTTAACAAGATGAAAAGCTAAGTTAGTCTAATGTGTCACAGTTGCGCTCTCTGTTTGCCTTAGTTCAGATGATATTGGTATTGATGGCTGGCATAGATCTAGATTTTGTTCAAATGGATGTGAGGTTAATATATTATAGAGAATTAAATAAGATCTTTATTGATCTGAAGTTCTTGAGCGTAAAGTGTTCAACCCCCAACTATATGTTTGCAGGCTTAAAAAATTGTCTAGGCAATGATATCTGAGGTTCCACCAGAATTACTTTAGTTGGGAATTATAATGGTCTTAGAGGACTCTTACATGTTTTTAAGCTTTCAGGGAACAGTTCTTTCTTGTGACCTTGTATATTAATGACAAAGCAGTTGCTTCTAATAACGAGGGAGTTACTTGGTATCATCAAAAGTTGGGTGTCCTTTGACCTTGACATTCAGGATATGTGTGATGCAAATTACATTCTTGGGGTCAAAATCCTAAAGGGGGGTTAGTCAATTAGAACTGGGATAATTCAGAGGATAAATTTTTATGGTGTTAGTCAATTAGAACTAGAATTGTGATAATTTTTAAGGTGTTAGTCAAGTAGAATTCTAGGAGAACTAAAAGCTGGGATAATTTTTAAAATTGTCCCACTAATTGTTCTACCTATATAGAAAAATATGACTTCTTCTCCCCAAAATTATTTCACTTTTCAACCTAGAACTAGATGAGAACAAACTAGAACTTTTGAATTGTCAAAAATTATTAATAGTTGAGTCCAATAAAATGAGTGTTGCAAATACATTATGCATTATTTACCTTATAAATGTATGCAAATAGCACTTATGATGCATATAGGAAAATTTGAATAATTAAGTTGATATAAAAGAAGGATAAGTAACATTTTGTGGATACACATAAATCACACCGTATAAATAGATATTTACGTAGAATCAACAATATTTTGTGAGAAGTTTTAAGAAATAAGTAAAGCATAACATAATGATGGGAACAAATGCATTAAATTTAATTAGCATGAATAAGAAAAGAGAGGAGATGGAAGATTAATAACAAATGATAAAAAACTTGAGATTGATTTAGGAAATTAGAGACTTAGCGAATACATGATTATATATGATTAAAATTATTTTATACTTCATGATTATTATAGTATTTGTGATGATCAAGTATGTTGCACTATTAATTTATAATTCATTATTATTATTATTTTGATGAACTATTTCATGATTATTACTAGGCTAGTTTACATGATTATTGATAGTAATAAGTATTACAATAAGGTTATATATAGTTTAACTAATAGTTACTCTTTTATAAGATTTATTAATATTGCTTTATATAATTATCAATTTATATTCACAAGCTTCAAAAATATATAAATTAAGGCCATATTATCAAAATACATAATTATATACTTTCCGTTACTCCAAATTATCCCACATCATTTTACCAAAATATCCCACTTCTAAAAATTATCCAACATTGTTCTATAAAATATCCCACTTGCATAAAATTATCCCACTTGAACAATTATTCCAATTGTACTTGAAAAGTTCTAATTGACTAACACCCCTAAGGGATTAATGTAGAAGAATCCTTGTAATTTTGTGAGAGGCGTACACATGGAAAGTCGTAGAAAGGTTCATAATGTGTGATTCAAACCATTGATGCTTCCACTATAATGAATCATCATCTTAAGCCTATACAATATTGTCTGCAAAAAGAGAGCGGTTAAAGAGAGCTTAAGTTGAGTATTTGAGTGCTTTCAGGAGCTTCATGTATGCAATGTTGTTTACTCGTCATAATTTCTCATATGTAATATGTTCAGTTGATGTAAGTTTGACCTCTCGTTCATTAAAACAGTGTTTTAAGGTCACATAATACTCGAGAGGAAAACATATTGTTTCAAGTTATAAACAGTCAGACTTGGTTTGATGGATATATTGATGCTAATTTGGTGAGCAACCGTGAGGAGTGAAAATTGACATTCATCTGTCTTATTGCTTGGAGATATCACCTTCTCCTTGTGCAAAAGAAGCCACCTGATTGTCATACTGTCTATGATGGAGGTGAGTACAACAAGAAGCACTTGATTGGTATTACTTTAGACCACGTGTATTCAATATGGCCATTGGCAAAAAAAAAAGATGTCTTATATATGTAGCTTAGTTTATTGTAAGTTGTGTTGATACTTAGCATATTTTCGTTCTTATTTATTGTCCAATACATGAATGTATCTTTTTACACTATTATTCGACTATATATTATATGCTTATTATATTTATAAATTTAATATAAAATCTAATAGATTTGTGAGGCTTACGCCTCTTGCCTTGAAACTTACTTTTTACTTCATAAAGGATCAATATCTATGTGTTTCTTCTACACGCAAAATGACTGTAGAATATCATGAACAAAAATACAAGTAGTTGGATCTGGGTTTCTCAAAACTTTGTTCTTTAAAGACCGGGAAGCATTTAGCTTACATATTGTAGTAGTAAGTAGTTCACAGAATGCTATCTTGCTGGTCGTACAACGTAGTGGTATTATGACCTTCAGATTGGTAGTTTAAGCATTAAATGATGGACTAGATTGAGTTTCATATTCACTTCAAATGAGTGAATAAGTGGGAATATGTTGGACCCAGACCCACCTCTGATTGGCATCTGGATCGGGGACGGTGAGAGTTGTGTATCATCTAGTTCAGTTGAGAGTTACTAGGGAATGAACCAAGTCCAACACTGTTCAGTTTTGTTTTAAACTATGCGGACACGGGTGCGGGTGCGGGTGCGGACACGGACACAGGTGCAGATTTGTGACACGAAAAAATTGTAAAAAGTAGGATACGGGGACACGACTATATACATAGATATTAAAATTAATAATCTATATGAGATCAATATTGTTTTTCATTTAGAAGTTATGAGAACTAAAATTATTATACCATTTTTTATGTTTCTTTTATTGAGTAGATTATAAATTGAAAAACTGCTCGTTTTTGAACTAGATACCCAAACGACCCTTTAAAATCATACTTATGAACTAAATATGTGCGAAAACAAAACTGTCCCCAATCCGACGAGTTACATAAATTTGAGGTGAAGTGTATGATATACATCCAAAAAGTGTATCACAAGCTTTTTAAACTAAAACATGTGTTATATAATTGAGTACAAGTTTGAATAAATGTATGTATATATTCAAGAAGTGTCCAAGGAGTGTCGGACACGAACACGGACACGGACATAGATACGGGAAGTGTCGGTCACGGATACAGGAGTCTAGATGAAGTGTCCGGGCAACCTAGGTTTTAAATGATCCACTTCCCAGTCCCAAAGAATTAGGGCTAGGGTGCCAGTAAGAAGTGCCCTTGTGGGGTACTCGATCTCATCCAGATGAGATCCTCTCCTTGTTATGATTTGAAGCAGAGCATTGTATAAATTAAGACTAAGCCCATTGAGATTTTCCAATAATGAAGAAGATAGAACATAGGAAACAAGGTTTTTTCCTATCATCAACTGTCTCCTACTTCATGACTTAATGGTTTCAAGGTTTTACTAGCGAATGGAAAGCTTATCTAGCTTCTTCCAGCTCCAAGTCCTAAGGAATAGATCTCCATTTACAAGTATTCATTAACTTCAAAGAAAACATTTATAGTCTATCAAGGCATGCATGCATTTTTCTTTTCTGCTTCTTCTGGTGTGACCCCATAGCCATTTGATTGATAATTTTATCAACATGCAAGTAAATTCTAAAATTGGATTGTTCTTTTTCTTAACAATCAAATTAGATCACCATATTGTAGTCTTTAAGACTTTTTGGGTAAGGAATACCATATTGTAGTCTAGTGTGCTCTGAGAAGAATCTTTCTGTATTGTCACTGTAACAAGACATTAAAAGAGGATGAATTGGAAGGGGCTAAATGCAATGATGCATGGTGTGATACTTTTTTTCTAGGGTATAGTACTCTTTCATGTCTAATTATATTAGTTAGTCTAGTGAAAATGTCAATAAAGTGTGCATCTCTTGGCAAGAATTCAATTTTCTCCTTTTCCTTTGCTTTTTCAGGATGGGATGAAATATATTTTTTCTTTATGCACTTAGTTGTTCTTTCAAACCTTGTGTACAAGATGTAGACATGCTGTAGACATACTCTAGAGACAACCTACATAGGGTTCAGATGTTGATCTTTTTTCTTTTTCCAGGCACATCTTTGCTACACTGTCTTTCATTGCTGAAACATTCATCTTTCTGTATGTGGGGATGGATGCCCTTGATATTGAAAAGTGGAAGATGACAAAGACAAGGTTAGTGAATCTGTACTGCAGACTTATTAGCAAGTTATTACACAGCTTGTGACACCTCCCCCCAAAAAAAAAAAAAGAAAGAAAGAAGGCTCTCGTTCATATCCTTACACATGCTTGGTCTGCAGCCTTGTGACACCTCTCCAAGCATATAGAGAGCAATAAAAATTAAAGAAGAAAGTTAAAACTCGTTCCTTTTGGGGTTTTTTTTTCAATTTGACTCAAAAACTGCACATTGTAAAATGCAAAAGACGTTGGGAAAACCAAACTGATTTAGTCTTGCACTATGTACAATTTGTAAACAGCAACTTCTTCTAGAAAAATCTAATGCATCAGTTAAATGAAGTGTTAGAGACTTTTTTTTTTTTTTTGGTAATTGAAATTGAAATTTTCTCATTACCAAAACTGAGCGTTTTGTACACAACCAACTTGGGCATACCAAAGCATATACCAAATCACCTACAGACTTTCAGTCCAAAAACAACATTGAAGACTCCTCATACAATTAAATACTCTACTCACAACATCAACTTTCACCCTCTTTACAATAGAATTCACATCAGCAGCCATATTTTGAAATCCCCTCTTTACAATAGAGACTAGATTAATTTATCTTCAAATCAATATATTACTTGTAACTTTTGGCTTTTTGATCAATGCCTCAATGAGTATTCATGTTCCAAGTTGGCTGAATATTTTGCATGTTATTGGGACGACATGGATATTTTCTGTAACATTCTTTTCTTGTTAAAAAAATTGTTTTCAAGTGAATAACGAGCAAAATTGATCACCGCATTGCTGCAACATTAGTATAAAAAAGTCAAAAAATAATAGTTTTATTATTTTGTTAAAAAATATATTATATACATAGCAACTTAGAATAAAAAAATAGCAAAGTTATTGCGAAATATATCAACTACTAAATACTAAAGTGTATTATAAATAATTAAATGAAATTTTCTGGGTACAAAAGCAATTTTGGAAGTGAGTGAATTCAAGAATAAATGGCGGTAAAATTTTGGATTCCTCGGTAAACAACTTGTTTTGGAAGTGAACAGGCTCAAAAATAAATGACGATAACACTTCCGATATAGGAAAAAAAATCTCATATACAGTTTGTGATGCCGCAACATTAGTGTGGAAAATCTAAAAAATAATTATTTAAGAAATTTTTTAGACAAACACAAGTATATGATTGCTTTGAACAAAACTTAGCAAGTTAAAAAAATTATAACGATTTACGACGTATACAAAACTAGTAAAACACGAAGCCAGTTTAAAATAATTTACTAAAATATTTTTGGTCTGATAGTCTTCGTAGATGTATATGGATTGGAAATAGATATGTTATAAAAGAAAGAATCTTTTGGGAAAGACATGAGTTTAAAAATAAATAATGCAAGGAGATAGGTTTAAAATTAAAGGAGGGTGACTTTCGATTTACAGGTAGAAAAAGTATTTTTTTTGGAAGTGGATGGGTTTAAAATTAAATGGGGAACCATTTTGGGTTTCTGTGCAAAAAGTACAAAATTATTTGAAAAAAGAACATTACCAGGATTCGGACATAGAACCTCCCACCTAATAATATTTAATTGTACCATTAGGCCAAACTAACTTTTTCAATATGAAATTGGTTCTTACTAATATATAATAGTTATTGTCGGTGAAAATAGTTATTGTCGGTGAACTGTACGTAAGTATTGTTCATCTCCAATAAGTCTAGTTCTAGTATATAGTATGAGCAAAATTTACCCGCGTGATGCCACGGCATTAGCGTGAAAAAAGCTAAAAATAATTGTTTAAGAATTAGGTTTAAAAATACACTTGATGTGAAATCATTAAAAAAATATAGCAAGTTATAGCAAAATATAGCCGTAAACCTAACTGCTTAAATACAAAGTGGGTTCAAAACTAATTTGGTGGAATATGTTAGGCCTAAGAATGATTTTAAAAGTGGGTGTGTGTAAGAATAAAAGGTAGAACAAAGTTTGGGTTTATTGGCAAAAAAGTCCTCTTTGAAATGAGTGGGTTTCAAAATAAATAGTCGTAAAACTTTTGGGTTTATATGCATAAGACCCGCATTCAATTCATCATGCCCAAAAAAATAATGGTTCAAGTATTTAATTTAAAGTGCATTGTATTATTTAACCACTTATAACAAAAATATAGAAAATTAATCAAAACATAGCAACTTGCACCAACTACCAACGTGTTGAAATGCAAAGTGGGTTTCATAATAAATAGTCGTAAAACATTTGGGTTTATATGCATAAGACTAGTATTCAATTCGCCATGTCAAAAACATAATGGTTCAAGCATTTAGTTTAAAGTGCATTGTATTATTTAACCAGCTTATAACAAAAATATAGAAATTTAATCAAACCATAGCAACTTGCACCAACTACCAAGGTGTTAAAATGCAAATTGGGTTTCATAATAAATAGTCAGTAAAACATTTGGGTTTATATGCATAAGACTAGTATTCAATTCGCCATGTCAAAAACATAATGGTTCAAGCATTTAGTTTAAAGTGCATTGTATTATTTAACCGTTATAACAAAAATATAGAAATTTAATCAAACCATAGCAACTTGCACCAACTACCAAGGTGTTAAAATGCAAATTGGGTTTCATAATAAATAGTCGTAAAACATTTGGGTTTATATGCATAAGACCGATATTCAATTCGTCATGCCAAAAAAATAATGGTTCAAACATTTAGTTTAAAGCTGTATTGTATTATTTAACCACTTATAACAAAAATATAGAAAACAACTATCAAGGTGTTAGAATGCAAAGTGGGTTTAAAATAAATTCAAGAATGATGATTTTGGTAGTGAGTGGATTTAAGCAGAATGGGGATAAAACTTTGGGTTTATGGATAAGAATTCTATTTGAAATTAGATGAATTTAAGAATAAACAATGGTAAAATTTTGAGTTTATAGGCAAAAATTGATCAACAATTCAGATGCTACTGAAATTAGTGAAAAAGTCAAGAAATGATTAATGGCTTAAGTATTTGGGTTAAAAATTCACTGTATAACTTATCACTTAGAAACAAATTGTACCAACTTATTGCAAACTATAGAAAACTTACAACATATAGCAAACTGTTGAAATAGAATGTGTGTTGGAGAATAATTCAATGAATTATTTTGGATCTAAGAGTGATTTGAGAAGTAGATGAGTTTAAAAGATAGATGGATAAAACTTTAAGGCAAAAAAACTCTTTTGGAAGTGGATGAGTTCTGAAATTAAATGGGGTAAAAGTTTGGGTGAACTATTTTGCATCTAAGTAGCTTTGAAAGTATGTGGGTTTAAAAATAAATGGGGTGAAAATTCGGATTTATAGGCAAAAACCGCTTTATGGAAGTGGTGGGATTTAAAAGTTAATATGGTTAAGAACTTTTGTTTATAAGAAAATATCCATTTACAATGCGCATCGTCAATAGCATTAAAATGTGAAAAAAGCAAAAGAGAATAATGATTTAAGCATTTGGTTTAAATGTGTTTAATATTAATTCAATGGAATATTTTGGATCTAGAGTGTTTGGAAATGGGTGGATTAAAATAAATGGAATAAAACGTTGGATTTATAGACAAGTAACCATTCATATTAACACTATGTTATGTTATTATATAATATATTAAGTTGATGGGACATTTAGGGGCTAAGAATGGTGTTGGAAGGGTTGGACTTAAAAATAAGTTAGGTGAGACTTTAGGTTTATGCTTAAACCTACATTTTATGCTTTTTTCAAACTATGGGGAGTTGCATGGTAGCATCTATAGTATCAAGCTACAAAGCAACTCCCTTTAGTTTTATTAGTATATAAACAAGAAACATTTGGTATGTGCGATGCTGCGAAATTATTGCGAAAATTGTTTAAAATTTTGATTTTAGAATTTGGTTTAAAAATACACTATATGCCTTGAGTCAAAGAGTGATTTTGGAAGTGGGTGGATTTAAAAATAAATTGGGGTAAAACTTTGGTTTTATAGGAAAAACCTTTTTTTGGGAAGTGGATGAGTTTAGAAATAAATGAATTTAAAACTTTGAATTTATAAGCAAACAATTTCTGGAAGTGGTGAACTTAAAGATAAATGGGGTAAAACTTTGGACTTATAGGCAAAACTCTAATCATAGTTCGCGATACCGCGGTGTTAGTGTGAAAAAAGTCCAAAAAGTTAATAGTTTAAGCATTTTATTTAAAATACATTATTTATCTAACCACTTAGAACAAAATTAAAAGGTTACAACAAAGTGTAACAACTTACACTTTATAAGTGTGATTTTGGAAGTGAATGGGTCTAAAAATGCATGGGGGTAAATCTTTGACCTTATAGGCAAAATTCTCTTTTTGTGTTGGGGGGTGAGATGAATTTAAAAATTAATAGGGGGAAGACTTTAAGTTTATAGGCAAAAGATTAGTGTTGTGAACGGTGCCTCCCATTAACTTTAGTGTATAGAATGTAATTAATTCGAGTATTTTGTGTCTAAGTGTGATTTTAGAAGTGGGTGAATTTAAAAAATAGGGATAATTTTGGGTTTATAGGCAAAAAACTTTCTTTAATTTATATACTCTACTGGGAGTTTTGCTGTAGCGTCTATCATGGTTAGCTATAGGAAAGTATAGTGCACATGAATGTGATCAAAATAAGGGGAAAATTACATTAAAAGGTGATGTCAAAAGGGGTGGGCACTGGTCAAGGAGAAAAGATGATTGTCACTAGCAGGTCTTTTATTTTGGTTTAGAAGTGGTTGGTTGTTGTTTGGCTGGTTCTGATAGTTTTTGGGGCAGTTTGGGGGATTGTGAGTCCTGTTACATGTTAGCACCGGGGAGAGGACATGAGGCTAGATAGCTGCAAAACTTAGAAGGACAAAGGGTCCTACTGCAGCTACATAACAGAGGTGGGGCTGCTGTAATGTTGGTTGCTGGAATCAAATAAAAGAGAGGAGAAGAAATGAGCCATCAAGGGATAGGGATAGGATTTAGCCTCACATCAATATGCAAATTACATGCATTCCAGTGGATTTTCTTCATAAAATAAATTTAAACTCTATTAAAATCTGAAAATCACGAAGTACTTATGGACTAAAAACTCAAATTCAAATTTCAAGTCAAGTAACTTATCTTAATTTCAAAGGTTTTATCTTATATTAGTCCCTTAAATCATCATTATTTTGATATTAGTCCCCCAAATCTTCATATTTTGGTTGTAGTCCCCCAAATCGCATTAGTTTGTTTATATTAGTCCATGTGGTTAGGTGGTGTTATAAATGAAGGGGAATATTCTGTTAAGTTTAACTTTTTACTAGAAAGGACAATTGTACTCCTCAGATCCAATACCAAAATCCACTTAAATGTTAAACTTAAACACAATAAGATCATTAAACCTGAACCCGTTTCACTCCTTTCTTTCTCCAACGGTCCATTTAACCCAACTCTCTTCTTTTCTGGCCAAAATACTCCAACCTCTCAACCCACATCCCCTTTTCCATCCTAACCTCTTCTCTCTTTTTCTCTAACCGTGAACACCTTCTCCTCTCTCCTCTCCTTCCTCCTCCCTCTTTCTCCCTCTCATCCTCTCTATCCCAACTAACTCGACCTCCTCGTCTTCAAATCCTTTCTTGTTGACCCAACCTCTTCCCTCTCCTCATGGACCTAATGTTTTGATGACCATTGCAGTTGAGATCCGTAACCGGAAGAGAGAAGGGAAATGAAAGTTTAGTTGGGGGTATAGAATGAGGGTGGGTATTTTGGTAAATTGTTAGTCATGGTTTGTCTTAACCTAACCATGGTTGAGGGTTTTGAACGGAAATAGTAAAATAGAGGGACTAATATCAACATACTAATGCAATTTAGGGGACTAATATCAAAATATAAAGATTTGGGGAATTAATATCGAAATAGTGATGACATAAGGGACTAATATCGAAAAGCCCTAAATTCAAATAGAACTACGAGCCGTAAATTCAAATTTCAAATCTGATAGCTCATTCTAAATTCAAATACTATATTTAATCCTAAATTCAAATCATATATCTAATCCTATATTTAAATAATACATTTAATCCTAAATAATCAAATTGAATCTAATTCAAAATCAAATATTTAATTCTTAACTCATTTCCCCAATGCTAAACAAATATGTAGATAAAATTTTGACCTTTAAATTCAATTCCCCAAAGTTGTCTTGTCAACAGATTTAAGCAAATGACTCATGACCCAAGTAAATGTACTAGAGCATGGGAAAAACCGAAATGTATAACCATCCATTAGAGGTCATCCATTGTTTTAAAAGATGTCTTCAATTTGTCACGCCTCGAGCTCACGAGCCTGTTGGCTCGATGTAAACCTTGGGACCCACTAAGTGCAATATGTGGTTTGGCTCAATCCACTGCGAAAATTGACTAGTCAATGTTCAACTTGACTCTCAAGATCCATCATTTAAACCCTCTTAAACTCTTATCAATTTCCCGATGTGGGACTATTAATGGGGTATCACAATCACTCCATTAATACGCGACGTCGGCATGACAATCCGCACATTCCAGTATCATCGCTATATCATCGCTAGGCGATGTGGACTCTAGAGGTGGCTTCTACGAGCTCTAGAGGTGGCTCCCACTACGCTCATGTGATATAGCACTTGGTCCTGCATAGCATTTAGCTCCACACTTTCGGCTGACTAATTGCTCCGATACCATTTGTCACGCCCCAAGATGTGAGTCCATTGGCACAATGTAGACCTTGGGACCCACTGAGTGCAACACGTGGGTTGGCTTAATCCCTCACCAAAATTGACTAGTCAATGTTGCACTCGACTCTCAAGACCCATCATTTAAACCCTCTTAAACTTTTTCAAGTTTTCAATGTGGGACTATTAGTGGGGTATCACACAATTCATCTCCCAGCCTCATTCAAATTCGATTGTAGCTACATCTGATATAAATCTTTGTGAAAGTGACATTGGTGACTCATTCTCAATGTTTTTCAAACAAAATCAAGAGAGTTTTTTCCAAGAGAGTTTTTTTCCAACAAGGGAAGAATTAAGCAAAAGTATCCAATTTCAGTCCAACAACATGCAAAATTTTGGGCCAACTTGGAATGTGAATCTGTGTTGAGTACAAACCCAAGAGTAACACACAAAATGTATAGCAGATATATAAGTAATTTTTGGTGCTTTAATCTATTGCTAGATAGAGGAAGTTATGGGGAAAAGACTAGAAGGTACTCAGACTGGAAGAAGTTTATCAGTTTGGTTTCTGTAGCTCTTGCATTTTTAGATGTATCGTCATGATTCAAAAGTCGATATATGGAATCTTTTCATTCTTGTTTGGTTTTTCTTATTTTCCATGCTTGGATGGGTATCTTCACCTTAAGCATGTTTATAAATCAATAAATTTAGAGTAGTGATAACAAGACTACCGTTTTGAAACTACTCCAACGCTACTACACCCAAAGATTGTGGGGTCCTTGATGACTCATCAATTTTGATGGAAATCCAAGTGAAAGGACCCACACTTTTGTGCGTCATAGTAGTTTGAAAAGTGTAGTTTAGTTACAATTGTCCATAAATTTATGAAGTACGAAATTTTTAGGAAGTGTTTTCTGCTTTCTTCTTTCACTATGTATCTCTTTGGTGAATTTCATCGAGTAATGAGTTTCTTACAGTGTTGACTGTCTTCTCGAATACTTTTTCCTGGTGACATATCTATCTGTAGAGTGGTGACTAAATTACCCCCAAAAAGTTGCATAAGCAAAGGCTTTATTTTCTCAAATTTATATTTTTCCTCTCCTCTCCAATATAATTCATTTTTTACTTTAATACTTCTGTAATTATTAATTAGTCGTTGGTGTTGTTTATCTATCTGACAAGTTTTTGTTGCCGTGGAAGATTGAGTACAATACTAGGCATCAATTGTATCATCATTTTTCTGGTTTTGTTGGGCCGTGCTGTATTTGTGTTTCCTCTCTCCATTCTATCCAACTTTCTCAGCTCAAATGTTGAAGCTGCTCCGGTTACATTTAAACACCAGGTAGCATTTTCTCTTTTTGTAATAAAACCAATGTTAGTAATTACGCACTCAATTTGTTATCTAGTAGAAATTATTTATTTATTTAATTTCACATAACAGGTTATAATTTGGTGGGCTGGTCTCATGAGGGGAGCTGTTTCGATTGCTCTGGCATTCAATCAGGTACCAAGTATAGCTGCATACAATAGAAGTGGTGCTACGATGTGATTTCCCAGCATTATATTCTTTTTGGCAATAAATATGCAAATTAACTTCCGTATATTTACTTTTTATCCTTCTACAGTTCACATTCTCTGGTGTTACATTGGATCCTGTTCATGCAACAATTGTCACCAGTACTGTTGTTGTTGTACTTTTTACCACAATGGTAAGGTTGCAAAGTCATGTCATGCATCTTTGTGGATGTTCTTTGTGCATTTGCATTTTTATGAATAGCATCATTGA
Organism: Asparagus setaceus; assembly: GCA_012295165.1. Lineage (NCBI taxonomy): Eukaryota > Viridiplantae > Streptophyta > Magnoliopsida > Asparagales > Asparagaceae > Asparagus > Asparagus setaceus. Next base: position 40,703,069 of record CM022705.1, read on the forward strand.
ATATTTTGATACATTTGGCAGTTAGTTTGTAATTGTTTAATTCAGTTTCCTACTGCAGATTCATTTTCTCTTCCCTTTTTATTAATTTTCTTAGTATTAATAGACTTTTTATGAGCTTGAAATGCAATGTCATACTTTCATGTGTCAATGCAGGTGTTCTTTTTAAATTTGTATTTGTGTTTACCATTGAATATTTTGGTACATTTGGCTCTTAGATTTGATGTTGTGCTTTATTGTCTACTGCAATTTCACATAGCATATCTTTTTTCTCTCCATCTTTTGATTGTTTTATCCAGTAGAATTTTAATGAGCTTGAAATGCAAGATCAGAAAGGTAATTTTCTCTCTCCTCCAAATGGCTTTTCAGGAAGCTTCCTTCCCCTACCTTTTTTTTTTGATACGAGGGAAACCTTGGTGAGGCACGAGGATCCCAGACGGAAGCCTGAGTTCAATCCCTGAACTCTACCAAGTAAACCCTGGGTGTGTGGGTCCCACCTTCCATTCCCACACTCCAGATTAGGCAGACAGAATTGAACCGAGGACCTAAGGGGTGTTGGCAGTATTACCACTGCGTCCCCTGAAGCGGTGGGTAGGAAGCTTCCTCTTACCTCAGGATAAAAGATCTTAGGATCTGCAGGACAAAAGACCTTTAGGTCTTCTCTCTGCAGCCATGAGGCAGGGAGGCCCTTATTAATAGATGGACTCTTTGATTGTTCTTTCACATTTTGGGAAGTTTTTTTTTGCATAATCTTTGGTCCCATTCTACTTCTTGGTAAGATGTCTTCTTATAGTAGATGTACTCTTTGAAACTACCTTCTTTATTCTTTGGAAAGGTCTTCTTACTGTCTCTACTCCTTGCCTCCTTGGTGAGGTCTGCTTAATAGATGGACTCTGGTCCTTCTTCCCTCTTTGGAAAGGTCTTACAGACTGGTCCGTTCTTTATTCTTTGATGAGAACATCTTCTTTATAGATGAGCTCTATTGTCTTCCCTCCACTATTTGAGGTCTTCTTTTCCAGGACTTATAAGTCGACGATGAAAAAGAAATCTTAGACCTGTAGTTTTTTTCCCCCAAAAGCTTGAGGCGTCTAAGTCTTGGAAGAATGAGAAATCCTAGACCTGAAGGTCTCCATTTCAAAGCTTTGAAAGCACCCTAGCTGCGAGGTCAACCACGGGCATCATTGATATCCCATCCGTAATGCGGTAACGAGATAAAACCTTGACATGGGACAGCCAAATAGACCCATAGCTGCTAGTAATTTGTCCTCGTCAATATGAAGTGTATGCATAAACACTTCATTCATTGATCTGATCGGCCTCGTGGTTGGTCATAGTCTGCATGCTATGAAGGTGAAGTGTGGGTATAAGATGACAAACATGTGTATCTTCCTGGCGAGTTTATTCCTTAACTCATTGCCAGTTGGGGGTTTACTTATGGCTCTAGACGCAAAACCTTCTGCAAATTGCATATGGGAGCTATTTCGACCATCAGATGAGATCCAACTGCTCACAAAAGCATTATCAGTTAGGCCCAAGTCAAGCGTTAAAAGACTTTCTGTTTGCCTTAGGGCTACAGTTCCTATTGAAACCAATTCGAATTGAACTCTTCACCAATGTACACTTCAAGCTCAGGTTAGGACTGAGCCATGCTCGGACTGAGCCACCTTCGCCCAGGTCTTAGGTCAACTAGGATGCTTTTCTGGGCATCCTAGCTGGATCATGTCCATAGAAGGTCTTGGTCCAACATAAATTCCTGATAACACCTAAGCACAAAAACTTACCTGAGTTGCAAGCGCGAGAGGATATTAATATTGTTCCAAGTGTTCGAGTGTTATTTATAGTCTGTTATATGCTATGTAACTTTATGCGCTAGACAACTCATGTAGTATCATTATCTATCTTATTTTCAATGAATACTAATTTCCTGCCGCATTTGTTTCAGGTGTTCGGTATTCTGCCAAAACCACTTGTAAGAAATGTAATTCCCCGACATGCACGTGCACATGATACTAACCTTTCCAAGGAAGAAGATATCACCCTCCCTCTTCTCCCCATCGACGATGCTGCTGCTTCTGGCTTTCTGCAAGCAAAGAGAAGCCTAACGATGCTGCTGGAGAGGCCAGCACACACCATTCATGCTTACTGGAGGAAGTTTGATGACACCTACATGAGACCAGTTTTTGGTGGACCTACATAGCTCCTAAAACTTAATAATAAAATTTTGTAATCTAATGGTGCATAAAAGTGTGTTGTTTTCGTCAATGTTCATATTAGACTTGATCTTTTCGAGAATGCTTTATTATAATAATCACCAGAAAGCTGGTGCATAGATGAGATGTACAGTCATGTAATTTATGCCTACAGGATTTATTTGCTAAGATTTGTCAGCCTGTAACAGTTCTTTCTAGCGCCTTTGCATATATGCTACTTCCCGGATGTGGTTTACCACAGGTTTGAGTGAGTAGTGGATGTGTGGGCAATTGTAATAATTAGGGTTCATATTCACAATCGCTTGCGTTCCTGCTTTCAGCAAAGATGAAAAAAAATGTTAAAGCGTAGCAGGAGCTGGGAGGTTTATGGACAAAGCGTTGAACCTGCTTTTGTATAGTTCTTTATCACACTATTTAAGCTCTTTCTAGAGCTGGGATTTGGGTTAGGTGTTTTCTGAGCTCACTCGCTGTCTTTATTTCTGGTGTAACAGGAAATAATGAACAAAGATGATGGCACTGAACAAATGCTGGTAATAGTTGCAACAGGAAACAGTGGAGGGTAGAACTAGCTTCTTGAAAACTACTAGCTCATCTGCCTCTTCTTGTGACCGGGCTTCATCCAGGTTCCTGATCATTTGCACCATCTTATCAAATTATTTGTTCTCTTAAGCTTAACTAGTGAATATGTGTTCTTTTTATATCAGTTCTGCCTTAACAATTACTAATCAATTGACGCTGATTTATGCAGATGCCTTTTGCTTTGTAATCCTTTAGAATTTTCTTTTGACTCCATGTTGAATTTGATTGAGAATTGTACACAGTCACTAGCTAAGCTAATATCAGCTTTCATTACACTATAATGCGTTCTTCCATAAAATGACAGATATGACCATAAAGAGTATAGCCAGCAGGCAATTCAGCAGAGCAGCCTTCCTCTTGCCTTTGAAGACGGTTGCTGTTGAAATTTTGTCAAACATCGGTATCACAACTTCTTTCATTTTCTGCCAGTAAAAAAAATTTAAAAAGAGAAGAGAATTCATTAGCATAAACTTATGTGTAAAGATTTTTTATGCTTGTTTCTTTACCTTCTTGAGGAGCTCCAAAGGAAGCAGTGGCTCAATCAACGCCTTACCATTCCTGTAATATTCATATGTAGCAACTAAATTAGCACAAATGTTCTTCACTTGTTATTACTAACATTCTCTTCTCACCTTAGAAGTATTTTTCCAGTATACATATGAGTGGTGTAGAGACTGCAAACCGGTCCCAGAGGTATATAGGTGTTCCTCCATTCTACAAGATTTGAAGGAAACAAAATAAAATGGTTGGAGATGACTGTATATTTGTATATCATTTTTATGAATGTATTGTAAGTTTTTAGAACAGACCAAAGTTCCATTTTAGGCCAATGTCAGGTCCCCCTTCTTTTGTTATCGGTCTCACCACAACCTCCAAATGGTTCGCGATAAATGCCATAATCGATGATAACACAATCGAGCATTGCTACAAAAACATACGCATTCAAGAACTTGTGCTTATTAATGATTCAGTACGAAGTGTTGAATATAATGTTTACCTGCTTCAGTAAAGATTTGATGATGAAGAGAGTAAAAGGATCATAATGAAAGCCTTTACGGTCATCCCCTATAACTTCAATGATTTCTTGGACATTTTGATTTTTCATTGAAGAGTAGAGCCATTTGGATGCTTCGTAAAGTCGATTGTTGGGCTCTGAAGGTTTCTGAGTACAATGAGGCACAAAAGATTTAGAGAGGTTGGTCCCCTTTAATGGATGAAGAAGAGTGATGGATTTGGGAGATGAGATGTTGTTTGTAATATGTTTGAAGTGAAGATTTGAATATGGTTGATGTTGGATTATTGTGTTGAGGGTTGTCATGGCTTGGATTAGTGAGATTAAGGGGTTGTGAGTCCCAATTCAAATGATGTGTGAAGAGGGCTAAGGGTGTCAAGGCAGTGGAGTTAGTTGTTGTAAGATTCTCTAGTGAAGCAAGGTATTGTATGTGGTGAAAGCAATGCTTAAAATGAACTAAAAGTCACAGTAAGGAATAAGGAATGAGATTAAGGTGTTGGATTATTTAGATGTATGAGTTTTCTTTGAGAAAAACAGAAAAAAAGAAATACAAAGGTTTCTAAGTTGGGTTGAATATAGTTAATCTGTCATCTTAATCCTGATATAAACACTCTAAAGTTTCTTGCCCACTAATTTTATTTATTAGTCTGAAACATGTAGTTGCTTAAACAATTCATGCTTCTCGACCTTCGATCTTGTGGCTACTACTGATGGTTAGTAGTAAAAAGCATAATTATATTTCTTTTGTTTTTAGACTTATAATAAAAATCTTGAAAATGTGGATTTCAAGTTGAATGACTAATAAGTTAAATGTCAAGAACAGTTTATGTTTCCTCCAAGAAAATATGGCATATCCATTGTGCAATAAAACTAATAGGAAACTTAATTGCAAAGATGATCATGATAATTGGAAAACTTATAGAGGGTATCTAGGATTTTAGACATCTGAAATAATCTATTCTTGAGCTATTTTTCCATCAGTGTTGAAAATTACAATAACATATAGTTTAATGCTCATTTCTGAGTAACGTAAAAGTTATACACCATAATGTATATCACAGGTTACTTGTTTGTATTATTTTTAAATTTTAAATAAAATACAAAATATTGGCAATATTTTTAACAAATAAGGTCATCATAATGTTTAGTAGCACATCATCACGATTTTCAAATATGTCATCATAATTTCGTAACACAATAAGTTATAAATACTTAACAAACTATCCAAAAGCACAAGTACTTCAACTTTTAAACAAAGTACCAAAAACACACTAATGTTTTTAATAAAGTCATATAAAACAAGTAGAGTATGCTCGTACAATATTGCATCTCTAGCCAAGATTTTTTTTTTTTCCAAAGCGAGTATAACAGATTTACAAGCAAAACGTCCAAAGAAAATGGCTAAATAGCACTAAATGCCTTGATAGTTTTCCTTGCTTGCATTTATATACTCCTCGAAATTTTTAAAAGTTGCCATTTATTAACTCTATAATATGCAAACGTGATAATTTTTTCCGAATTTTCCCATGCGACATTCACAAGCTATTTTTAGAACTTTTTAGCCATTATATTTGTTGAATTTAATGCTAAACATACCCTAATTCTATTTTAAAAACTATCCTAATTATATTTTAAAATAGAGTTATGATGGATTTTATTGTAAATTCAACAATAATTACGGACTACAAAGTTCTAAATTTAGCTTGTGGGTGCAGAAAAAATATCATGAAAAAAATTCTCATTTTTCCATAATAGAATATATTAAAATACAAATTTGAGAATTTTTAAAGTATATAAGTGCCGCCAAAAACAAGTAGGGGTATATGAGTACAAACTAGAGGAACTAAAAGGTAGGGGTGGAAACAAACCGAATCGAATCGAATATCATGGTATTCATATTCATGTTCGGTTAATTTTCACGAATTCGAAGTCGAACACGAATTCGTGTCGAATAGGGAAATGGTGTTCAAATTTGGTTCGTTAATTAGATGAATATTTGTCGAATGTTCACGAATATCTTAATAGCACATTTGTTAAGTCACAAGATCCTCAACCATAACGTGTTGACTTCAAACTCTATGTTTGAAGTCTTTTCTTATTTATTTTCTATAATATTTTACTTAATTGTTATAATGATATTTCAATATAAGAATTATTATAGTGTATGTTTATAAATTATTAATATAATACTTATAAATAGCAATATTTATAAAATTATGCACACGTAAAAGATAATACAAAATAATAATCTAGAATTAGAAAAACATAAACTAATATTTAATGATCAAACGAATCGAATATATCTCTGGTCAAATTCTATTCGTTTATGCACCTAATACTAAAAAATATTCATTTATTTAAATGAACTACCGAATCGAATATGACCGAATATCTGGACGAATAATGACCGAACTGATTATTAATTATTTGGTTTGTTTCCACCCCTACCAAAAGGTAAGTGGATGCTAATTAACCAAAGAAAATAGATGGACCCACGACCATGAGAACGCACTACTTCTGGACCTTCTCATGTTCTTTCTTAAGATTAATTAAAAAATTGCGATCCCATATTCCAATGAGAAACAATCAGAAGCCTCCAAACATTTCTTTTCCATCATATTTCAACTTGCAATTAAACCAATGTGGTCACGGGGCGCGACTTTTGTGTGCGGTACAACTTTGCACCCACGCACCCCGCTACTCAAAATGCTGCACCCACAAAAGGGCCATGCAGATGTGGACGCTTGCGTGGAAAAGATGACATAAAGAACATTCTATAGAAAATAGAAAAATCCTAGGATGCAATTAGTGTTTTGGGATTAATTTAAAAATAATATATAATTTAGACAATTAATATATACGGTTAAAAATACTAGAAATAATATAGAAAGTGCAATAATCACTACTAAATGTTTTAACTTCTTTCCATGTGATTTTATCTCCCTCCGTCACTCCGTGCCTTTTTCTAAGAAATACGGCGAGTCAAGAAATAACGCGTTTTTTTTTTAAAGATCTTAACATCTAATACATAACAAAAGCAAGTCCAAAAAAGAAAAAGAAAAGACATGATTATCAACAAAATATGGCTAAATAAAACAAAGGTCTACATCAAAAAGCAAGTCCATATTGAAAGCTTTAATTATTATGATTATGATTTAGAATATCATATTTATACAAATAGTGTTCTGATAAGATTTGTATATAGTCACAATCATTCGATGGCTTCGAGCTCACCTTGTTCTTTGTCAAAACAAAACTTAAGCTCAATTAAAGATGGCGGCCATCTCGGGTAGAGGTGGAAAGCCTTAGATCTTTCACGGTTATGTATTTCTTTCTGTCATTTTCTTTTTATTTTTATTTTTTTTTAAGTGGGAACTGTGGATGCAGTCAAATACTTGTCCAAGCTGCCAAAGAATAATTAACGATAGAAAATTGATCAGACAAGTTGAACCCGTGTCTACAGCTAGCCTAAAAGATTTCACTGTAGTTTGATGTCATTATTAAATGAAGAAACCTACATTTAGACTTCAAACATGGATTTTTCTTATTTGAAAAAATTATAGATGTAGCTATCAAACTAACATATGCTAAGAGAAATAATCAACCATAAATGATTAGTTGGGTTTTGCATCCAATATTATCATTACCGGTTAAAGTTTTTTTAAAAAAAAAAAAGAAAGATAAAAGCTAACAACGACATGAAAAAGTTAACGGGGGTGTTCCTCCAAAATCTTGATTGTGAGCCAAAAGGAAAACTTTTTGGGTTAACTGCACTTACATACCCTATAGTTGCCCTATTTTGCATTTATATACTCTCAATTATTTTTGACAACACTTATATATCTTAAAGTTCATAAAACTTCCACTATATATACCCTCACTTGTTTTGCCAGCACTTATATACCCTAAAACTTTAAAGATGTGCAGTTAAATACTCTTAAATTTTAAACTTGCACTAAATACCCTCACTCATGCAAACATGTGGGTATTTAAGTGAAAGTCTTAAGAACTTAATAGTATTTAAGTGATAGTTTTAAAAACTTTAGAGTGTTCAAGTGCATATTTTAAAAATTTTATGGTGTATCAATGCTGCCAAAAACAAGTGAGGGTACATAAGTGAAAATTTAAAACCGTTAGGGCACACAAATGTTGCCAAAAACAAGTAAAGATATATAAGTACAAATAGGGGAAACTATATGGTATTTAAGTGCAATTAAACCGCCTCTTTTTCTCCTGGGAACACTAGTTAGTTGGTTAACTCACGTGCAAGCTCAGGCTCTACTTTTGACGTGGGTGTCATTCTTGTGAATAGTAACAAGGAGGAGGGCAAGTTGTTGGAAAATTCAAGGGATTCGGGCTGTCTTTTTCTCTAGAGAGCGTGACCGATCCGAACCGTTTCTCTCTGCAGGCCGCCAACGGCTGAAAAAACTACAAGGAAAACGACAAAAATAGCGGGCCCCACAGAATCCACTCAGGTAGTACCCTGTGACATTTGGACCGGTCTCCGGGATTGCCGGCTTCAGGGGCAGTGACCCGGCCGACTTGAACCAGACGCGGCTACAGATGGTCCAAATTGTGACGGTAACCTTACCACCTTTAAATTCGTTTCCGATATTGAGATTAGACATGGTTATTAATTAATATGATACGGGTCAGAGATTAAGGTCAAACTCTAAGGAGCCGCCGCCGATCTATGGGCAACACGAGTTGTGTCTCGACAATTTCTTGATGTTTGACGTTGATAATAATGAGATACTCGGCTAATGTGAAAATTGTCACTTTAAAAAATCTCCTCTTGTGAGGATAGCAGGAGTGCAAGCGGATCAGATACAACTCGAATATGATTCTTATTGCATACATATTCATTGAGCAATTATGGATACGGAAATGAATACAAATATGTATCATTAAAAAAAATTCATATCTACATCTGCTAAATTCGGATAAAACTATATATATATATATATATATATAGAGAGAGAGAGAGAGAGCAAGGCTCCTATGAACTTAAGTTCATAATGAATAGTGGTGCACCAACTTTTTTATCCACTCATCTTGTCTTGAGATTTGTGATGCACAAATCTCAAAGTGAAACTTTATATCTTTCACGGATCCCAAAGCAAGATGAGTGGTTAGAAAAGTTGGTGCACTATTCATATGAACTTAAGTTCATAGGAGCCTTACTCTATATATATATATATATATATATATATATATATATATATATATATATATATATATATATATATATATATAGAGCAAGGCTCTATGAACTTAAGTTCATAATGAATAGTGGTGCACCAACTTTTTTATCCACTCATCTTGTCTTGAGATTTGTGATGCACAAATCTCAAAGTGGGTTTTATATCTTTCACGGATCCCAGCAAGATGAGTGGTTAGAAAAGTTGGTGCTGTACTTTATTATGAACTTAAGTTCATAAGGCTCTATATATATATATATATATATATATATATATATATATATATATATATATATATATATATATATATATATATATATATATATATATATATATATATATATATAGAGCAAGGCTCCTATGAACTTAAGTTCATAATGAATAGTGGTGCACCAACTTTTTTATCCACTCATCTTGTCTTGAGATTTGTGATGCACAAATCTCAAAGTGAACTTTATATCTTTCACGGATCCCAAAGCAAGATGAGTGGTTAGAAAAGTTGGTGCACCACTATTCATTATGAACTTAAGTTCATAAGGCTCTATATATATATATATATATATATATATATATATATATATATATATATATATATATATATATATATATATATATATATATATATATATAGAGCAAGGCTCCTATGAACTTAAGTTAATAATGAATAGTGGTGCACCAACTTTTTTATCCACTCATCTTGTCTTGAGATTTGTGATGCACAAATCTCAAAGTGGGTTTTATATCTTTCACGGATCCCAGCAAGATGAGTGGTTAGAAAAGTTGGTGCACTATTCATTATGAACTTAAGTTCATAAGGCTCTATATATATATATATATATATATATATATATATATATATATATATATATATATATATATATATATATATATATATATATATATATATATATATATATATATATATATATATAGAGCAAGGCTCTATGAACTTAAGTTCATAATGAATAGTTGTGCACCAACTTTTTTATCCACTCATCTTGTCTTGAGATTTGTGATGCACAAATCTCAAAGTGAAACTTTATATCTTTCACGGATCCCAAAGCAAGATGAGTGGTTAGAAAAGTTGGTGCACTATTCATTATGAACTTAAGTTCATAAGGCTCTATATATATATATATATATATATATATATATATATATATATATATATATATATATATATATATATATAGAGCAAGGCTCCTATGAACTTAAGTTCATAATGAATAGTGGTGCACCAACTTTTTTATCACTCATCTTGTCTTGAGATTTGTGATGCACAAATCTCAAAGTGGTTTTATATCTTTCACGGATCCCAAAGCAAGATGAGTGGTTAGAAAAGTTGGTGCACTATTCATTATGAACTTAAGTTCATAAGGCTCTATATATATATATATATATATATATATATATATATATATATATATATATATATATATATATATATATAGAGCAAGGCTCTATGAACTTAAGTTCATAATGAATAGTGGTGCACCAACTTTTTTATCCACTCATCTTGTCTTGAGATTTGTGATGCACAAATCTCAAAGTGAACTTTATATCTTTCACGGATCCCAAAGCAAGATGAGTGGTTAGAAAAGTTGAGTGCCACCAAATGCCTATATATATATATATATATATATATATATATATATATATATATATATATATATATATATATATATATATATATATATATATATATATATATATATATATATATAGAGCAAGGCTCCTATGAACTTAAGTTCATAATGAATAGTGGTGCACCAACTTTTTTATCCACTCATCTTGTCTTGAGATTTGTGATGCACAAATCTCAAAGTGGGTTTTATATCTTTCACGGATCCCAAAGCAAGATGAGTGGTTAGAAAAGTTGGTGCACCACTATTCATTATGAACTTAAGTTCATAGGAGCCTTCTTATATATATATATATATATATATATATATATATATATATATATGGAAACGTGTTCCTAAGGTGACACCTTAGATTCAGTCTAAGGAAGCGTCTCCAAAACTATATTATATGCAATTAGTTTACTTAATCCACTTCGTTTATTTCAATTTGTATGTTTTGGATTGTGTATAAATAAAAATTAGGCATATTAGGTTTTAGTTACTTATGCATCAAGTGATTGTAAAATTAACGGTTTTATGACTATATAACTAAAGAGACAATGAAAAATATGTGTTAGAAGTATTGAAACATCATGAATTTTATTTTATAGATGTTTTGAGACATTTAGATCATGAAGAATGGAGCGGATCATCAATTTGAATAGTCTAGTCCATGGAACAAGTGAAGTTTCCTTAGATTGAATGTAAGGTGTCACCTTAGAAACACTTCTCCCATATATATATATATATATATATATATATATATATATATATATATATATATATATATATATATATATATATATATATATATGAGAAAAATGTAGGAACTTGGTACCAAGCACAAATTTTGTGCTTGATAGCGAGTGGCTCATTCCTATTCACTCTCTAACTCATATGAATGTGGTCCCCATTTGAATGAGTGGATGAAAATGTGTCAACTCACTAACAAGCACAAAAATTTCTACTTGGTACCAAGTTCCTCATATATATGAAAATAATGTATATGAGGTAAATATTTTGCTAATGAGCTACCAAGAGATAGGTATACCCACCTCACTAGTCATATTAAAAGGTGTGGACCTCACCACTTATCTCTGAGAAATTCATTTAAATAAAATGAGCCACCTCATATCCATCAATCCATATATATATATATATATATATATATATATATATATATATATATATATATATATATATATATATATATATATATATATATATATATATATATATATATATATATATATATATATATATATATATATATATATATATATATATATATATATATATATATCGTATACAAGGTGAGGGTGGGGGAATATATGTAGATACAAAATGGATATGAGGAGAATAGAAAATATTGAAAAACATATTGTTCATACTATGCAAGATAGTTCATTAATCTGTTGGTTATATCTGAAAAGCTAATAAAAGATCTTTTGATCACCAAAATTAGTTTCATTAATCTAAGAATCAAAACAATTACACCTGTATGATCAATATATATTTGGATATTTAGGATCTGAGATCTTTGAACATATTTTTATCCGTGACCATATCTTATCGAATGTAGATATTTACTAATCATATATATATATATATATATATATATATATATATATATATATATATATATATATATATATATATATATATATATATATATATATATATATATATATATATATATATATATATATATATATATATATATATATATATATATATATATATATATATATATATATATATATATATATATGGATACTGTTTTTTGTCACCTCTGTAGAGGAGGCAAAGCATAATCAAACTTACAAGTTTTTTCTTATTTGCTCTTCAAGAGGTCTAAGTCAAGTATTGGAGGGATAATATTGTGCTCTCATTTTGAATCATCACCTTCTTGTATATGGTATATTTGCATTGAGATGATTGATTGCCTTGTTTTCTCACACTACAAATTTACTAATGCATGTTAGCGTAATCAAATTTAAGAAGTTGATGGAGCATCAATTATTGTCGTCTTGATGAAAACATAAACTCCGCAATCAATGACTAGAACTAGATCTCATTAGAGAACATTTAAATAAGAATTTGCGGAAACACTGGCATGAGAAAACAATTTCATTCTTCCTCAAAACAGCATCATTACAAGCCCTAAGGAACCTTGCACATTACAAAAATAGCATTGACATTTTCAATGAATCAATATCTAATGTGATTGCTCCTGTTATATTGATACTACTCGGATATGATATTTACCATATTCGTATCCACTTATCAATCATGACACAAATATAAATATGCCTCGATAAGAAAAATTTATATTCATATCCGCTAAAATCGGATAGGGATGCGGATGTACATCCAGATATATAAGCGGGTGTACATGCAGATGCAAAATGGATATGAGACAACCATATAATATTGAAAAGGAACCATATAATATTGAAAAGGATATAGTTCATATGATACAAGGGAGTTCATTAATATGCTTTTTATATCTAAAAATCTAATATTAGATATTTTGATCATTAATATTAACTTCAAATCCATTAATATATGGATTAAAATTATTGTAACTGGTCGAGCAACATATATTTAGATATTTTGAATACGGATCCGAATATCCACATATCCATATCTGTAACCATATCCTATTAGATATAGATTTTAGTAACAATATCCACATCCAAATGGATTTAGATACATATATTTCCTCGGATATGAATATCTTTGTGCATTCCTAATTGCCATTCTTCAAAACCTAATCGTCATATTAGACGAGTCTATAAAGTATTCGCCTTTTTTTGAGTGGACGTTGGGAATCTTGGGATTCCTCTCGTAGTCGACATTGAATGGACAATGAAGGGATTCTTTACCTTTTTTATGTTGACTAGGTTATTGTAGAGTGCAGGTAGAGCCTAAATCCTGCGCTTTGTGGACCACATGAAAAAATGAGGTTGTTGTCGACATTTGAGTTAGCTTTAACTTGTGTTGAATGGAGCTCCGGTTGATGAAGCGATTTGTTGATTTCCTCACGAGTGATATGAACTCAATAGAGAAAAATAAACTCCAAGTGTTGAAGTTGAGCTTTTGCGGGTGATATGAACCCTTAGACTTTGAACAAAACCTTGATAAGGGAGTTTGCTCGATTTTGGCTAATAACAAGCTTCAAAAATGAAGCTACAAAGTATTTCTAAGCAACCTGAGATGAGAGGAAGTCGATGGTGAGCCGTGGACAACAAGAAACTCGAGCCTTCTCTTCTAAAGTTTACCCAATAGTTGAGCAAAAGTTGAGAAAATTCCTAGGCTTGAAATGCGAGCTAAGGGTTTCTATTTATAGTCAAAGAACCCTTGACTATGTGGAGTTAAGTTGACAAGGCGTTAGGGGGTTTACGCACCTCACCTAACAGCTTGCAATGTATGTCACTCTAAAGTTAGAGTCATGCAATACATTAAAATAGAAATTGCAACTTAGGTGGCGTTAGTAGCCTCATGTAAACTTGTGTCGGTTATTTTTTTTACCCCACATCATCGATTGTGGTTGTTTTTATCTTTTCTGTTCAGTCATGTAGTAGGATTGACTATCAGTGATTGTTATGACATTGATGTTGCGGCCACTTTAACCTTGTGTGTGATGCGAGGCTATGATCCTCGCTAGGCTATCTAACCTCGCATAACTAGAGTTAACCCTATGACAATATTTACTTAGTCATTTTGAGCAAGTTTCGAAGCTGAATCTCACTTCATTTTGGTTTAGGATTTTGTAGACTTGTCCCCTTGGCCAATTCTGGACTCATTTGACTTTCTATGAGTCAAGATCATGTGGAATGACCATTTTGCTCCTGGTGAATTCTACATAGAGTTTGAGGCATTCGATTGACAGTCTGACATTTTTTACTGTCTACATAAAAAACTCACTTGAAAAGCTTGAGGGCAGGATAGACTCCTCAATGATTTCTCCCAAGGAAAGAGTCAAGTTCATTGTTGGGAGGGCCTTGGCCACCCCAAAATTTTCCGCCACTTATATCCACAAGAACCTGGTAGCTTTCATAAAGAAAACTTCAAGCTACTCCCCCAAATTAATTTAGCTAATCAATTAAAGGACCAGTTTGTATATGATAGGAAATAAATAAAACCGAGTTGCAAGTGCATGACTATCAAGTTATAGTATAAAAGATCTCGAATCCTCGAGGAATGTGTTGTAGGAAATCATCAAAATTGGTTTCTAAGTTGTGTGTTGTGTGGACAATTAAGAGTGATAATTGTGGAGAGATAAAGAGAGTGTGTGTGATTATATGCAAATAAAATAAAACTAGATTAAGAGGGGAGAAGAAATTAGAGGGAAATAAGAAATAAATAAAGGGAAATCAAAAATAAAGAGGAAAATCACAACGAGTAAAAGATGAGAAATTCAATTAGAGAAATGAGGAATATAGAATTGAATCCACTAATCAATTTCACTTAGAATTTATGAACTATTCTCTTTTATCATATTTTACTTTAGATTTATTAAGCATAGACTATCAAACTACTTAAGGAAAACGTAACCTATCAAATTATCATCCAAGTAAAATTAACATTCATGAAAAGAATAACAATTAGATATTAATTCTAGAATTCATAAGCATAACCTATCAAACCACTCAAGATAAGCATAGATTATCAAATTCTTCTTCTACCAATTAGTTCTCTAGTTGATTATCCTAAACATGATCATTTTAAGCACAAGAGAGCAATCCACAAATTACAAAAAATCAAACTAGTTTCATACAACTCTAGAATTCCTACAATATTTTAGTTTCACATTATTGAAATTAAAAACAAAATAAAATATATACTAGAGAGTATGAAAGAAAGAGGATAAAAATATAAGAAAAATAAAAACTAATTATAAAAAAAAAAGAATAAAGAAATAAAGATCTAAACTATAAACATAAAAATAAATCTAAATTATAAAAATAAAAGAACATAAAAGAAAGTCTAAACTATGCAAGAAAATAGATCTATACTACAAAATAAAACTGCAATAAAATAATATAAAAATAAAGACACGAAAGTAAACCTACTTTACAAGGCATCAAAATAAATCTAATATACCAAAAGAAAATAAAATCCTAAAACATGAATATCTAAAAATAAAAGAGAAAAAGGAAAACTTACATTGCAAGAGGGTTCTAGCCCCTTGAAGGCAAATATTCATATTCATCAACAAATAAAGAAAAGAAAAGAAAAATATGAAGAGGCAATTTTTTTTATTAATTGCAAATAAAGTTTATAATTTTCAAAGGTCTTCTCAATTAAGAGTAACCCTCCTCTCTAAATAGAGTTTTACAAAATTTTTCACACTCAAACCCCTCACTATCTACTCCTATTTATAGCCTACAGTAATGAATGAGAACTCTTATATTTTATTTGGAGAACAAGGATTAAATCTCAGCTAAAAATTATTTCTGTTATGAACCAATCAGTTGACCAATCGGTTGGCCGACCGATTGATTTGTAACAGAATTTTAGTTTTATTGATTTCTTGACCCGATTTCTTCATGGATCCTTGAGCTTTTTTGGGCTTTCTTTTGTCTTCATATTGGGCTTCAATAAATGGTAGTAAATCAGGGAATTTGATTCTTTTGGGCTTTTATTCATTGACTCTTCATTAACCTGCAAATTAAGATAAAATATGTTATATTTATTTAAATAAGATAGATAATGAGGGTATAAAAATATAATAAAAATATGATTATCGGTATAGCTAAGGCTCAACATAGATAAGTAAGCTTTAAGGGATCTAATCCAATGAATTGGATGAATCTTTTTAGAACTTGATCCCTAACTACAACTACTAATATGGAGATTTCCTCCAAATCAAAGAGATGAAATCCAGAGTTTTGTCTCAAACTTGTCTTTATCAATGAAAGCTTAAAATACCCCCTTTCAGGCCAGAAAGTTATTGTGGATTTCAATCATCCTGGCTAATTTAAAACTTTACATTGCTAGTTGGATACTCTATAGCAAATAATGCAATTTGAGCTATATGTCCATATTTATTTGGATTCTATTATGAATATTTTTTGAATGAACAACGTATAAATTTGGTTTAAATCTAGTGGTCTTTTTCTTTTTTTAATAAAAAAATAGGAAGGCATTTATGTATTTTAGAGTCTTAGCCATTCAAGATAAAATTTCGAGCTCCGCCACTAATCAGTTCAGTTTGACACTAGGAGGAAAGAAAAATAACAAGATGTTGATCAATCATAATGCTCAAATTGGAAACCAACCTGGGTTGAGCAAGGGGGAGAAATAAAAAAAAGGAGATCAAAAGGATGAATGACTTAGAAGATGAAGAAGGAAAATAACGTAAATGAGAGTTCATCTAATTCTTGTCTATTAATGGAGAGTTGGAAGATGAAGATGGAAACCCCCTCCCTAATGGAGTCCACAACCGTGATTCTCCTCTATCTTCCCCTCCAAACTCAACCCTCTCCCCTAAATCCTCCTCTCCTACTTCCAACGCCGGTGTCGCCACTAAAACTGATGCTACTCCTCCTCTCTCCTAACCCTAACCTTCGTGATTGCTCTTCCCTCCTCTCCTCCTAGTCTCTCATAATGCTAACCCTAACCCTCCTCCTCCTCTCCCTCTTCATCTTCTCCTCTGACCCTACCGTCTCCCTCTCCCGCCTCCCCTTCCACCAACACCTACCTCGAACGCATCCTCAACTAGTTCAAGCTGAATCCCTCACCTCCTTTGCACCCTCGATCATCGTCATAAACCCCATCACCTCCCTCTCCCCTCCCCAAAACCCTAACTTCTTCCTCTTCCTCCTTCTCCTCCTCCTCTTCAAGTTTAAAAATACTTGGCCAGTTATCTAACAAACAAGCATCAAAATTATAAAGGAATTCTAGAGTCCATTTTTTCACCAAGCCTCTAGGAGATGAAAGTGGTATCGGTTTTGTTCAATATGCTCTTCACCTGCATCAAAGTTTTCTCTCTTGCCGGAAAGTTCTTTTGCTCTATTTTTGGTTGAATATGATAATTATGGACAGGGGACTCTGAGGAAAATGTAGCAAAATAATTAAGCAGTGCTCTCGAAGTTCAAGCTTTCCTTGAAGGCAATTATGAGGGAGAAGTTCGGGGTTACAACTCTTCATGACAAGTTTTTGGGATTGTTAATGTGGAGTTATATTGTAATCAAGAAGAAATGCTTTAGTTGGTTTTTAGTTGTTAGTTTTTTTAATCTTGCATTGTAAAGCTGCTATACTAGCTATCCCTTTTCAGTCTCTTTTCTTGTAATTTTTATAGTGTCGGGTTATGAACTACTACTTTTTTTCATTAGAGGAAGGCTATAGTCCATCTAGCAATCCATGATGTGTGTATGTAAACATCAAAATTGCACAAACTTATAATTATATTGGTTGATTGTAAACTATAAAAGATTAGCTAAGAATCTTATCGATTGAATGTTCAATTTAGTCATTGTATGTTAAGTTTGTAGCATAACCGTAAAGTTTATATAGTGAATGTTAATTTTGAACATTGGATGTTAAGTTTACCGATTGGCTATTAAGTTTAATTATTGGCTATTCAATTTACTCATTGGTCATTAAGTTTATTCATTAGTTGTTAAGTTTACTCATTGGCTATTAAGTTTACCCATTAGCTATTAAGTTTCATCTTACATTAAAATAACTCTTTAAGGTAATGGTGTACCTACTAAGGCTATATTATAACTTTTAAAAGTGATAATTTCTAGAGTACATTTAAGTATTAGTAACTGAAATGTTTTCATCATGGTCATGTTAACTCCAATACCAACTCTTTCAACAAGCTGAAATGCTTATACTTAACATACAAGCTCATAAGTGGGCTAATTTTTAGGGGTCATTTGTTGTTTCTTAAAATATTAAGTCGGATGAAATTTATTATGAATGGTAGTTTGAAACTAAAAGAGGTGATTGTATATGTTAAATAGAAATCAAATAAACAAGTCAAACAAACAAAGTCAAATTTTAACAATTTAAGAGTTTAAGCAACGCTTGTCCAGTAAAAATGACAACTAAGACTAAAATTAGTCAATAATAGTTAATATTTGGGTTGAGAATTTCATCAAATAGGCAGCAGATTGGGATTGTAGTGGCGGATTGCAGTGAGATTGTGAGGCTGCAAAGAGCATGCCTAGTTGAAGCGATCTTAAGAGTGAAGCAAACAACTTAATTCCATTGGCTTAATATAAATGCAACTTTTGGTTGTATTGTTTGCCTTCTTTTGCTTAAAGATGAGTATAATCAGCTTGTAGAATCATTCAGATATTTTTAACAATCATGCTATATAGTTAACAGTCAATACATATGTTTAACAATTAATATTTAATATTAACAACCAATGCTATATATTTTAAGAACCAACAAATAACCGCCTACCAGTTATACCCTAAACTTAACAGTCAATGGGTAAACTTAATATCCAATGTTAAACTTAACAGCTAATGGGTAAAATTAATATCCAAGGAGAGGGAGATTTTAGAGAGATGGTCATGCAGGTGGGTTGATGAAGGACTAGAATTTAAATCTTTTTTCTTGAATTTTTTGGACCTTATCCTTTTGTATTGTCTTGTAAGTTATAACTTGATTAAGAAAGATTCATATTTCATAGCATGCATTAGATGTTTTTAGATTGTAGTTAAAGAATGAGAGTAGAATTTATTGTCTATGAATAAGTTTAACACTCAATCTTTAACACAGAACACATAAGATTAGCAACCAAAGGCTTATTTAGCAAACATTCTGGTTTCAGTTATAGATTAGCATATCAAAACCAAAGATTGGAAGAAAATAGAACGCTCTTTTGAAAATTATAAATTTATATTTTCAATCAACAAGTGAGTATCCTGCACTATGGAACAAATTGTAACAATTTGTCAAAATTTTCAATATTAATAATAGACAATAATTAGTAATCTCTAAATACATCAAAGCCCCAACAAATCAAGCCCCACCAATTTTTCCCTAAAAATTAAGCTCCCTATCATTCAGTCTCCAACACTCATACTTAAATTGAAGAAATTCACACCAAATTTTCCCCAAAATACGAGCTTTAGGGTCTTTTGATGAAGAGCGCTCACAATGGAGGTGGAAATAAAAACGAGGAAAGTGGAGGAAAGCAGTGAGAGTCACCCTAGAGCTTTTCTTGTTGAGGGGTAATTTGATGTGGTAGCTGCAGGAGATGATGTAGGAGACAGTGGCAGCGAGAGACGACATAGGAGGTGACAACGACGATGAAAAAAGTGAGAGGAGAGGCTGAAGAGAGGGGTGAGGTTGCGAAGTAGAGTTTTGCCTAGGCGAAGGCACAAGAGATGAACGTGGAGGAGGTCGAGGTGGAGTTAGGGTTTGAGAAAGAGTTAGAGATGAAGAAGATGATGGAGTTTTCATGGCTGAGGAGGAGAGGAGGGAGGAGCAACAACGTAGTGGTGGCTCTGGCAATGGAGGTAGGAATGAGGATTTGGGAGAGGGAGAATGAGGAA
Source organism: Asparagus setaceus (assembly GCA_012295165.1). NCBI lineage: Eukaryota > Viridiplantae > Streptophyta > Magnoliopsida > Asparagales > Asparagaceae > Asparagus > Asparagus setaceus. The sequence goes on from CM022705.1 coordinate 40,723,217, forward strand.
ATGATGAGGCTTTTTAGTGAGTGGAGAATAAAAGAGGGGTAAAATGGAGGAACTCGGATAAAATACACTTTTTGGGGCCAATACACAATAGAAACAATTAAGGGGGCTGGGCTACATCAAATTTTAATTTTTGGGGCATTAACGTAATTTTTCCATTAAAAAAATGGAAAAAAGGTGACTGCCGGCTTGACATTTGTTTCCAACTAATAGATAGAAAAAAAATATATAACAAATTGTAACACGGTCATTTTTCCATTATCTACCTCATATTTGGAATGTTTTAGGCACCATGATGTGAATGTACAAGTATACATAATAAACGGAATGACTTTTGTATTTAAAAAAAAATTGGACGATGTATAAGTCACATTTACATTGTATGTATAAGTCATATTTACAACGGAGTATTCATAAGTCATGTTTGTAGGTTTAATTTCTTAAAAATCATTTCATATCATTTGGAAACTGTGTTAACTTAATCACTTTTGACTTAAATATGGGAGGACATTTAAAGCAATTTTGAAACAAACTAATTTATTAAAAACTGTAAAAGGGATTTCATGAAATTTGCTCCAAAGTAAAACAACATCATGGATTCTTCCCATTTTTCCCCTTTTTCATTAACTTTTATTAATCAAAACCTTCTATCTTTTTATTGAAATATTGAGGCAAAGAAAATTATAATGATGCCATCTTGGATATTAACATTAGGGGTGTTTGGTTGAGCTATTTTATAGAAATGTTTTCTATAAAAATCGACAATGGTAGTTTGGTAAATAAATATTTTCTGTACATTTCTATAAACCTTGTTTGGTTCAAAAATTTTATAGAAAAGTTTTCTATAAAGTCTTGAAAAGTACCCAAATTTATAGAAATCAACTTCCACTCAAAATGGAAGGAAATCACCAAGAAATCGACAACACAAATATTAAAATAATAAAACTTCACCCATACCCTATTTCTCACCCCAAATTTTCTTGTTTTGAACCAAACAAACTAACATTTATAGAAAACTTGACATTTCTATAAACCTTGTTTGGTTCCAAAAATTTTATAGAAAAGTTTTCTATAAAGTCTTGAAAAGTACCCAAATTTATAGAAATCAACTTCCACTCAAAATGGAAGGAAATCACCAAGAAATCTGACAACACAAATATTAAAATAATAAAACTTCACCCATACCCTATTTCTCACCCCAAATTTTCTTGTTTTGAACCAAACAAACTAACATTTATAGAAAACTTGACATTTCTATAAAGTAAGAGGCCCATTTTCTTATTTTGAACCAAACAAACAAAATGTCAAAAACAAGAAAACTTATACTTTTTGACTTCTCAAAACTTTTCTCAAAATTTTTTCAAGAAATACAAGGAAATATTTTTTTGGATGGAAAATATTTCTTGAAATTTCAAGAAAATGAACCAAACACCCCCTTATGGAAAAAGCTTTTGTTTTTCAAAGTTTTCAACATCGTAATAAATGCGAAAGCCAAAAACCAGAGCGAATCGGGTCACCTCCTCTAAAAAAACTCCGCTCAAGCCTTCGCTTTCAAGCCTTCACTCTGTGTGAGAGCCGAACAACAAGAATACAGTATCATAAAAGCTCCTTTACTTCCATTAATTGCACTGTGGACCCACTCCGAGCACGAGTCCTTATTAGGATTATAATAAATAAATAAATAACTACGTGGTTATGTGAATAAACTAGAAACTATTATTATTGTAGTATAAAAAAATCCATTGTGACCTCGGATACCCCACTGTTTCTCTCTCCATCTCTCTCTAATGTGCGAGGTGTTCTTCTTCTTGCTGCTGCTTTTGCAGTGCCAGGGCGGTAAGGTTACCGCCCAGCGGCCGGAGCCCTCGCCTTGGCAAACCTTGAAGGGTACCATCCTCCTTTTCTTTTTATTTTTATTTTTTAACAAAGTTTAAATGGTTGTTTCTTCATTGGGTTTCAGAAGCAATTTGGGTCTTGGTTCTTTGTTGGGGTTTGTAGCTGTGATTCTTTATTTCTTGATGATGCATAATTTTAGTTAGTTAACACTTGAATGTCTGGTGCTGGAATCAAACTATGCGATGTCTCGGGGAGTATTTGTTAATTGTTTTTTGTTATTTTATATGGGTTTTGAATGGAATAACTTGCTATTTTGTGGGTTTAGAGGCAAGATCTTTAGTGGGTTCTTTTATGTTAGAATGTTTCAATGGCTTGGGTTTTTTGGTGGGTGGAATCAAGAAATCCTTTGTAATTTACATTTTGTTGGTGGTATTTATTTGAATAGATTCTTGCAGAACATGTTACGAAGGATATTTCTATTGTGGGGGTTGTTTTGTTCCTGAAATTATTGATGTGTGCATGTTGTATTGTTGTGACTAGTTGAGCAACTGATGTTTTAGTGTTTGAATCCTTCTTTGTTATTGATGGTCTATATGAGTTGTATCTGTGGGTTATTTAATCATACTTTTCTTTTTCTTAGGTAACGAATAACTTCACCACTTGTGTATATACTTTAAGGAATGAACCTTTCCTGTGCACATTAATAAATGCACTGACTTATTATTCTTTTTATTTTTCAGAGCTTAGTTTGGGGGAATTTAGGGAGATATCATGGATAAAATATTCTAGGTAGCTACATATGGTTGCTGTATATCATGGAAAAGGTTTCAAACGCTATGATGACATAAGATTATAATATGAGCCCATCATGGAAAATGATCGAAAGGTATGTCATCAAACTGGGATGACAAATTGAGGAAAGGGTATATCAGAATTTTTTGAGGAATGACTGCTAATAAAGGAACTTATCACTACACTAAAAATATGAAGTCGTTGGTGACATACCTTTCGATCATTTTCCACCACTTCACCACAAGTCCATACTTGTGGTCAGGGTTCAGGGTTGTAATTCTATTGAGGGATGCAAGTTTATACTCTGGCAACTACATTAGAAATTTCCATTAGTTGAGAACAAATAGTGAAGAAAGTGAAACTTGTTTATAATACACTCAAGAGACACAGTATATTATTTTGTTTACATTTTCTATTTAGAAGAATTCTGCCGAGAAACTTGTTTATCATGTCTCTTCATAATCCAAACGGTGGCCAACTATAAGTTCCTTCATTGAGTGCTGATCAGACTTTTGTGCACATAAATCAGTGATATGGGCTAAATTTCTATTGTTTCATTTACATTACCTCTCATAATCTCTTCACTTTTTTGCATATTTACATTTGAAAGCAACTAATATCATATGTATTTTTTTCTGCCTTTCTTCCAATGATGATTTTTTGTGATAGACTAATATATTGTTTTTAATTCTGCAGGTGATGCTCCTGTCGTAGTAGCTAAGGGTGGCTTCTCGGGATTATTTCCTGATTCCAGTTCAACTGCTTATACTTTCGCACTTGTAGCTAGTTCTCCTGATACAATTTTATGGTGTGATGTGCAATTAACAAAGGATGGTATTGGAGTTTGTCTACCAAATGTGAAACTAGACAATTGTACAGACATCTCTGGCATTTATCCTCAGAGAAACGAGGTTTATCTTGTCAATGGTGTGTCGACACCTGGATGGTTCTCTGTGGACTTTAACTTAACTGAACTAGCACCAGTTTCTTGTAAGTTGCATTCTGAACAAGCAAAATCTTTTCCCTTTACTATACAAGCACAGGCAAATCCTTCTTGCATTAGAGTAGTTAATGTGTTAAAAGGCATCTTTAATGCCACACACGAACTTGGAAATATGTGACTTTGCTGAACAAGTAAGAAAATGTAATTTGTTTGTTATTTTCTTTTGCCCATCGTGAAATAACTCCATCAGGACCATCACGCCTCAAATATGAAACTAATCACGTATTTGAAGCTCCATTGTATCCGGAAGTCGATCTTGAGGCGGCGAGGTCGAAGGGTGGGTGGCAGGGTGGTTCAGTCGTGTCCAGGGGATGATGGCAGTGTTGAGGACTTGTGGCAGAGGGCTGGTGGCTGTCGATGGTGAGCGAACAAAGGCGGAGAGGAGGACTGGATCTGCAGTCTTATTTCTTGTGAAAACAGAGGAGTCTGAGGGGAGTTCTGGGGCTTCTGAGATCTAATTATGAAGAGGGAATGTCCTGGAAGAGATGGGGTTTGAACGTGGGGAGGCTGAGGCGTTATGAAAAGCCTGAAATTTCGAGAGAACAGAAAGAAATCAAGAAAAGGTGGAATCACTCCAAATATCAATGTAAACTCAAGTTTATTTTCAATCTTCTCTGCTATTTATAAAAAGTGTTCTGTCTCTTAAAGAGATAGGATAAACAAACTCAATCTTATCTAAAAGATTGAATCTCATCTAAATACAATCGGATTTAAACTACGTTATCATCTAAAAGAGATAAAATCTGAAAACAAACATAATCCTATCCTAACAAGGAATCTGAAAACAAATAAATTCTGAAAACAACATAATACTCTCCTAACAAGAAATCTGAAAGTATCTCTATTAAGTTATCTACGATGCCAAGTTCCCCTAGAGTAGAACCGTATATTATGATCTCTATCAACTCTCCCCGGCTTGGAAGATTCACCTCTGGTGAATGCTGGTGCTGATACTGCGTAGCAAGTCCGGATCAAGTTTCTGAACCTCTTCGGCCTAGAGCCAAGAGGAGTCCTCTAAAGGTGGATGTCCGCGCCAACGAATCAAATATCTCTGAAATCCTCCATTGATGGTCGATACAATCTCATCATCAAGGATTTGTTCAATCACATCTGGCTGTGGTACTCTATCTGAAGGCATAGTAGGCGGTGACGGCAAGCTGACTAAGGGTGCAGTAGCTTCATCAAAAGCTACTATATCCATTGGCTCATTATACGGAACTAGATCTATATTAAAAATTGGGTTTATACCCATCTCCTTAGGCAGATCCAGCTCATAAGCATTCGATCCAATACGCCGAATGACATGATAGGGACCTGTTCACCGCGCATGGAACCTCTTAGGTCACCCAAACAAGAACCCAATCACTTGTTGTGAGTTCCTACACACGTCTATGGCTATCCGCTGCTAGTTTATAAGATTCATTACTGAAAGCAATTTTTCGCCTTATTTCTAGATGTAAGTAACGCATGTGCTGTGCAAAATAGTCCTCCGAAGCACTAAATCTAGAACCCAAAGGAATCAATGCTAAATCTACTGGTTTCCTAGGCTGATATCTTGTTACGACTTCAAAAGGACTCAATCCTATAAATCTATTAACAGAACTATTATAAGCAAACTCAGCGATACGCAAAACTAAATTCCATGCTTTGGTATTGTCTCCTACGAGACATCTTAATAAATTTCCTACGCTCCTATTAACTACCTCTGTTTAGCCATCAGTTTGGGGGTGGTATGCCGTGGAAAATTGTAGTCCTATGTTTAATTTTCTCTAAAGTGTGTGCCAGAAGTGACTCACAAACCTAACATCCCTATCGAATACGATTGTCTTAGGTAAGCCATGCAACCTAACAATCTCTTTCATGAAAAGGAAAGCGACATGAGACGCGTCAGAGATTTTGCTACAAGGGATAAAATGAGCCATCTTAGAAAACCTATCCACCACTACAAATATGTAATCATTTTTCCTAGTGGTGCGGGGTAGTCCTTAGACAAAATCCATGCTCAAATCTTGCCAAGGTGTAAATGGTATAGGTAATGGTATGTATAACCTTGTATTTTATTTCCTTCCTTTTGCTACCTAACAAACCCTACAGTGGGACACAACTTGTGCAACATCTCTTTCAATACTTGGCCAATAAAATGTATCCTCAACCATAACTATTGTTTTATAACGACAAAAATGTCCTGTAGCTCCTCCTGTGTGTAACTCCCAAACAAGTTGATCCCTAAGTGACGTGTTGGGGATGCACAATCGAGTACTTTTAAAAAATAACCATTTGTGATGGTGAAACCTACTACACTTTCGGGTGGGTCACGTGTAAGAGAAGTGTATATATCACCAAAATCTCTACATGCGGGGTACTCTTCTAAGATGTGTTCAAATCCAATTACTTGTACACTCATCGTATTTAATATACTGAACATCCTACTTAGTGCATCGGCGCCTTATTTTCTAATCCGGGTTTGTGTTTAAGTACAAATGTGTACTCCTGAATGAATTCTACCCATTTAATATGCCTAGGCCCTAATTTCTTTTGGGAATTCAAATATTGTAGGGCTTGATGGTCAGAGAATAGGATGAACTCCCTAGGTAACGGATAGTAACGCCAATACCTAAGACTATGTGCCACGATATAGAACTATTTATCGTAGGTCGAGTAGCGTTGTCAAGTCTCATTTAATTTCTCACTGAAATGAGCTATAGGATGACCCTCTTGGCTCAACACTCCTATACCTACCCCTGAGGCATCACATATAACCTTGAAAACCTTAGAGAAATCAGGGACGTAATACTGGAGCAGTGATAAGCTTCCCCTTAATTTCTTCAAATGCTCTCGTAGTAGACTTAGTCCATCGAAATTTCCTTTTTTTAAGATAATTTGTAATTAGGGACATAACGGTACTAAATTTTTTGACAAATCTCTTATAAAATGTAGCCAGACCGTGAAAGTTTCTGACTTCATGAATGTTGTTAGGAGTAGATTACTCTCTAATAGCCTTAACTTTGTCGCTGCGACTCCACTAGAGACGACTCCACTAGAAACTACAAAACCTAAAAAGTTAACTGAAGTAGATATGAATTTACATTTCTTCAAATTGACATATAACTTTGCCTTACGGAGGACATCTAAAATCTGTATTAAGTGAGACATATGTTCTTCCCGAGTTCATCAAAATACACAACAATGAACTTTCATATGAATGGATGCAAAACTTGTGTCATTACCCTCATAAAGGTACTAGGTGTGTTGGACAACCCGAAGAACATAACTAGCATTCAAACAACCCGTCATTAGTCTTGAAAGCGGTCTTCCACTCATCACTGTCACGAATACGAATCTGATGATGCCCACTCCTAAGATCAATCTTAGAAAAGATACTAGATCCTGCCATGGTATCTAATAGGTCATCTAGCCTAGGAATAGGGAACATATACTTAACGGTGATCTTATTAATCGCTCGACTATCCACACACATAAGCCAGCTACCAGATTTCTTAGGGGTAAGCAAAGCAGGAACAGCACAAGGACTCAAGCTCTCCCTAAAAAAATATTTTCGCAATAATTCATCTACCTGACAGCGTACTTGGCATGCTTAGTAGGGTTCATCCTATAATGCGGCAAATTAGGTAAGGTGGCCCCTAGTACTAGATCTATAACATGGTGGATGTCTCGCATTGGAGGTAACTCATCAGGAAATTCATCGGGCATAATATCCTTATAGTCGGAAAGGATTTGGCGAACTTCGTGAGGGTGCTTTGGTCGTTCATTAATAGTTCTCTCCCTAATGGCCACTATCTCACACATAAAACCTTCTGGAGTGCTCTCCCTAATGAATTCCTTTTGTGTTAAGATGTGAACAGATTTGTTTTGCTGACTTTTCCTAGGTGGGGTGCTACCTTTAAGGCTTTAACGTCTTTAGGCTCTTTTGGTTTTGTTGGATTCAAGACTATCTTTTTACCATTGAATGTGAAAACAAAGTTATTTGACTTTCTGAAACTAGTAACAGCTCTATCATATAGCCAAGATCGTCCATAATAGAATATGGACAACATCTATAAGGAGGACGTTACACCAAATGTAGTTTGAGTAGCTATACAACTGAATACTAACTAAACATCTCTAAGATACATGTATAATGGTCTTATCTACCTAGGTAACACTATAGGGCTGCGGATGTGGTTCAAGCTTAAGATTCATGTGTTCAAGTGCTGACTTCGCTATTACATTGACACAACTACCTCCATCTATTACAAGCTTATATATTTTTTCATTAACTTTAAAGTACGTGTGAAAGATAGAATTCCTACGCCAATCATCTTCATTTCGTATTGTTGCTAACATACACCTCATAACGCCTAAAGAAGTAGCTAATAACTCATCAGCTTCGCTATGCCTATTATTAAGCTCGTAAATATCTCCTTCCTCATCTTCGTCGTCTTCTTCTGCTTTTTGGCTACCTGATCCTAGGTGTAAATTATGACTAGGGCATTGGTATGCATAATGTCCTATACCTCACAATTATTATATCGTTTAGGTTTCTCATCTTTCTTTGTGGAGCTACCTATAGTGGCCTTTCCTTTTGATCTATAAACGTATTATTATAACTTTTTAACTTATTGTCTATTTATTTCTTAGACGACTCCTATTGTGGTAGAAAACTTCTTAGTGTTAGGTGTCTTGAGATATAGCTCGAAATCTTGAGCAACTTGATAGGCATGTTCTAACAAGGTTACTGTGTGGGGAATCATTTCTCTCTTGATGTCTGCCCTAAGACCTATACGAAACCTAGACAAAGTAACACTAGGGTCTTCCTAGATGTCACAACGAACCATTAGTTCGTCAAATTTGCTGATATACTCCTGGACGGATAGACTACCTTGTTGTAAGGTACTTAATTGATCAAATAATTGGGTCCTATAGGCAAGGGGTAAATATTATTCTTTTAATCTTTCTTTCATCTCATCCCAAAATTCTATAGGTGGGCATCCTAAGCGCTCAAGCTGTCTTTCAACCAAGATTTAGTAAATTTTTGCTAGACTAGACAACTTCATCTTCACAAATCTATCCATACGATCGTCTGACATGTCATACTAGTCAAAGTAGTAATCCATGTCTGCCATCCAATCACTAAAAGCCTGGGGATCGTGTCTTCCATCGTAGGAAGGGGCTTCCACCTTAATCTGCTTTGTTATATCATCGGGCCTATTCCTATCCTCTTGGCCTCCATCTAAATTCCTTCTAGGAGGAGGAAGACGAAGTCTATTATTTGGGTTTTGTGCTCTAGGTGTATCCCTAGGATGTTCATCTCTATCCTGTTGGTTACCCTCTTACCGATCGGCTTCAAGCTTAGTGACTCGTGTATTAAAATCTTCTAGAGTTTTCAGGATTTTATCCAGAGTTTCATTTATATTCGGTTCAGCCATATAGATTGTACTACTACGAAACTGCATATAATTAGCAACCTATAATAGAAAAGAATTGAAGAAAGAAAAAAGTACTAAACAAAACTACAAATTTTTTCTCTCTTTTTTATTTTTATAGTCTAAACTAGAAATAAATTGTCCTAAAAGCAAATTCACCTCAAACAAGTCAACTAGAAATAAAGTCTTCTAAAATTGCAATAAGTAGCATTTTTTTTTAAAACTGAAGCAACTAAATCCTTTTTTTTTACTAAATAAACACTAACCTACATCTTAGGTTGAGGTGGTGGAAGAGGCCTAGCTGCATCTAAGATTTTGACCCAGAGTTTGTGGAAACACGGGTTACTACAAATAGGCAGTTGATAATAATCAAGGTTGCTGATAGCGGATAGCGTCGCGTCGCGGCGAGGTACCGCTAAGGCTATTGCGGGCTATTGCGGCAAAATAGCGGCAAATAGCGCACAGTCAAATAGCGCTCAAATATAAATATATTTAAATATTCTAAATAATAAGAAAAATCATATAAAAATCTAAAAATTCTTCAAATGCATATTTGATGACTAAACATGAAATAGTTGTGTAATAATTGCATAATATTAACAAAATATTATAATTTAAGGGCAAGCTATCATTAAAAAACTGGTTAATTATTTCTTAGAGGAACTCATATGGAAATCACAAAATAATTGAGTTATTATTAGCCTTACCAAAGATTATCACTTTCTTACAAAGATTACCACTAAATGCATCATATATCTTCAACAAAGTTAATAACTTTAGACTAAAACAAATGCATCATATACCTCTTTCTTCCTGTTGCAGCTAAGCCCAACAGTTCGCCGCCGGAAGAGAGAGAGAGAGAGAGAGAGAGAGAGAGAGAGAGAGAGAGAGAGAGAGAGAGAGAGAGAGAGGCGAGGCAAGGCGGCTAGGAGTGGGGAGAATGTTCAATTTCTGGCGTCGATAGTGTTAATGGTGGCGTGGAAGTTGGCGACGTCGACCTGAGGCAGCTGCGGTGTCGGAAGTGGCCAGAGAGAGAGAGAGAGAGAGAGAGAGAGAGAGAGAGAGAGAGAGAGAGAGAGAGAGAGAGAGAGAGAGAGAGAGAGAGAGAGAGAGAGAGAGAGAGAGAGAGAGAGAGAGAGAGAGAGAGAGAGAGAGAGAGAGAGAGAGAGAGAGAGAGAGAGAGAGAGAGAGAGAGAGAGAGAGAGAGAGGCGAGGCGAGGCGGCTAGGGCAAAACAGGCTCGAGTCGGGAAGGGAGAGGCGAGACGGAGAGAGACGGGATTTGTTTTTAAGTTATGGGTCGGGTTCGGGTCGGGTTTGGTTAGGGTTTTTGAAAAAAAAAGCGTTGTTTAGCGCTTTTAAGCGATGTTTAGCGCTTTTAAGCGATGTTTACGCTTTTAAGCGATGTTTACGCTTTTAAGCGATGTTTACGCTTTTGCGATGTTTACGCTTTTAAGCGATGTTTACGCTTTTGCGATGTTTACGCTTTTAAGCGATGTTTACGCTTTTAAGCGATGTTTACGCTTTTAAGCGATGTTTACGCTTTTAAGCGATGTTTACGCTTTTGCGATGTTTACGCTTTTGCGATGTTTACGCTTTTAAGCGATGTTTACGCTTTTAAGCGATGTTTACGCTTTTGCGATGTTTACGCTTTTAAGCGATGTTTACGCTTTTAAGCGATGTTTACGCTTTTGCGATGTTTACGCTTTTGCGATGTTTACGCTTTTGCGATGTTTACGCTTTTGCGATGTTTACGCTTTTAAGCGATGTTTACGCTTTTAAGCGATGTTTACGCTTTTAAGCGATGTTTACGCTTTTAAGCGATGTTTACGCTTTTGCGATGTTTACGCTTTTAAGCGATGTTTACGCTTTTAAGCGATGTTTACGCTTTTAAGCGATGTTTACGCTTTTGCGATGTTTACGCTTTTAAGCGATGTTTAGCGCCAGCGCTTCGCTCACCTTAACAGCCGCTATCGAGAGAAAAGCGGTCGATCCCGCTAACACCCGCCGCGAAAGGGCTTCGGCTGTAGGGAGAGGCGCTTCGTTCTGTAGCCAGCGCCTTATTGGCGCTTTACAACAATGATAATAATCAGGATTCACATCATTAATATGACACTCCTCGCACTTGATGATGATGATTTTTTTGGTTGCTAATTTTAAGCCAAGGCTCTGATACCAACCTGACGTAGCACGATTTATCAGAATCTAGCAAAGTGATTAAACGAGACTAAAGTGCAAAGTAAATGCAAACTAACACTAAAAATGCAGCGAAAAATAACTTTAAATATTGAAATATTATAAACTAACAATTGATAGCAAAAAACGATGCAAAACTACAGCAAATAAAGAGCATGTTCGCGATAAACCTGAGGCGTGGGAAGTCCGAGCAAAATCCCCGGACTCCTTTCGAGCAAACATCGTTTGTATAGAAGTCCTATGACCGAATTCTGCAAAAGACTCCATACATGATTAGTTCCATATAAGAGCAAAGATCTAACAACTCTGATTAATCACTAAACCAATAAATGAAAGCAAAACAATTAATTTCAGGCTGAAATCTGAAGCTCCATTAGATCTGGAAGTTGATCTTGAGGCGGCAAGGTCGAAGGGTGGGTGGCAGGTTTGTTCAGTCGTGTCCAGGGGATGATGGCAGTGTTGAGGACTTGTGGCAGTGGGCTGGTGGCTGTCGATGGCGAGCGAGTAAAGGCGGAGAGGAGGACTGGATCTGCAGTCCTGTTTCTTGTGAAAACTGGGGAGTCTGAGGAGAGTTCCGGGGCTTCTGAGATGAGGGAATGTCCTGGCAATGATGGGGATTGAATCTGGGGAGGCTGAGGCGTATGAAAAGGCTGAAATTTTGAGAGAATAGAAAGAAGCCAAGAAAAGGTGGAATCACTCCGAATATCAAAACGTAAACTCAAGTTTATTTTCAATCTTCTCTGCCAATTACAAAAAGAGTTCTATCTCTTATAGAGATAGGATAAACAAACTCAATCTTATCTAAATGATTGAATCTCATCTAAATATAATCCGATTTAAACTACCTTATCATCTAAAAGAGATAAAATCTGAAAACAAACATAATCCTATCCTAACAAGGAATCTGAAAACAAATAAATTCTGAAAAAACACAATCCTCTCCTAACAAGAAATCTGAAAATATCTCTAATAATTATCTACGATGCCAAGTTCCCCTAGAGTAGAACCGTATATTGTGATCCCTATCAAGATCATATCCCATTCTCTCTCTCTCTCTGTGTGTGTGTGTGTGTGTTTGTGCGCACACGTGCTATTAAAATTCTATTCACAATGCCCGTATATTGTGATCCCTATCAAGATCATATCCCATTCTGTGTGTGTGTGTGTGTGTGTTTGTGCGCACACGTGCTATTAAAATTCTATTCACAATGCCAAAACTCTGAATTGTAGTGAGGGTTGAGAGTATAAGTTTTTATTCTAACATGCCCTCCTCAAATTGAGTGCCTGGCTGCCTGCCTTATGGCCCGAAACCTGCACTTACACATTGATATCTTTTTTATTAAAAAATTTCTCTATGAATATGTGGTTAGTGGGTTTGAACTTGGGTTTGCTCTGGTTCGAACCAGGGTTGCTTTGATGTAACATTAAAATTCCTTCCACTGCACTAGAACTCTGAAGTTCCACTACGCTAGAACTCTGAAGTTGCGGTAACTGGTAAGGATCGAGAGCTATAATTTTATATTCTAACACGTAAGTTGGTGGTTGTGTTAGTGCCTGCATGAATATATGTGAGTGTGCATGTATGCATGGGCATGTGGGGATGTACGCATGTGCGTGGTGTGAGCGCGTGCACATACATATGCATGTCTGCACATATTTGCATGCGTGATTGTTTATCTGTGTGGATAGGTGGGAAAGTGGTGGGTTTGAGGTGGGTTGGTTAGGTAACAAATAAAATGTTTCAACCGCAGAATATAGGGGCCTTAACTTATGACGTGGCACCCAAAGATTAATTGACTTTACTTTTAGAGTAACAATAGGTACACTGAAGAGAAATGCACTTTTTTTGCAAAGAAAATACATGTAAATGTTGTAGTGGATGCATCTTTAGATTTAGATCTTTGTGGTTTATGAATTTAGATAAACAGCATATTCAAAATATTTTTTGACATTAACTGAAGTACTGTTGTTATCATATTTGTGTACACACTAACCTTTGTCTAGCATAATAACCAACTCTGCAATCCAACCAGTGATACAAGGAATTTATTCTCGAACTGATAAATTTGATCAGAGCTTGTTACCCATCCTTGGTGTTGAAGATGTTGTAACACAGCTTATGCCACCTGCACCTATTCTTTGGTTGAATATACAGGTAATAATAAACCTACTTAAGCTAATGTTGTGGTATGTTATTTTCTCTGTCTGCCAAAATTCTATTTCTGTTACTTCCCAACTAAGATTTACAGTCCTTTTATCCTGCAGCATGATATATTCTACAGTCAACATAACTTAAGCATGAGAAACTTCGTGCTTTCTGTATCAAAGCGTGTAATTGTGAGCTATCTCTCATCACCTGAAGTGGCTTTCCTTAGTGGTATATCACCGAGATTCAAAAAGAGCAATACGAAGCTTGTGTTTCGCTTCCTTGACGAGGACGTTATAGAACCATCTACCAACCAAACATATGGTTCATTGCTTAAAAATCTTACCTTCATCAAGACCTTTGCCTCAGGAATTCTTGTTCCCAAGCATTACATTTGGCCTGTGACATCTGACAATTACTTACAATCCTACACCTCCATTGTCATGGATGCACACAAAGCTGGGCTGGAGATTTTTGCAGGAGGCTTTGCAAATGATGCAGTTTTGAGCTACAATTATAGCTACAGCCCATTAGCTGAACAGCTTTCCTTCATTGATAATGGTGCTTTCTCTGTTGATGGTGTGGTCACGGACTTCCCAATTACTCCATCTGAAGCCATAGGTGATGTTCTTCTGTCTTGTACAGTAAGATGGTCTATATTAATCAAGCTGATGATTATTTTACCGATAAAATTATTGGTATGAAATTCCATTGTTAGACCAATACTGAAGTATCTTTTTTTCATTGCATTTTTCATTCATAACCTCTAATGCATTTGTTATGTTGTACTTTCTACATATATAACTTTTTTGACTACTGATGAGGTGGTGTCTCACCTGTTTATAAGTATTTTCGTCATTGCATTATGTTTTTTAGCATTATGGTGTTAGTATAATGCATTGGCAATTTGGCATGCTATTAGTACAATCAATCTATGTGATACCAAGCAATGAAACGAATGGATGCCGATTAGGTTAGCCAAAATTTTAACGTAGTGGAATCAAAAGCAATAATGTTTTCTTATCTTGTCCTCTAGTTACACAGTAATAAGAAAATTGATGATCTTTCTTGTTACTTCTCTTCCTCACTTCTCTCCCTTTCTCAGTAGTTATTGGTTTACATACATTGTGTTTGAGTTATTTGGACGTATCAAAAACACTTTTTTTTAAAAACCTTTTTCAAAAGAAAAAGATATAATTATAAATTAAGATTGTTTACATAGTTAGATCAACTGTCAACAGTGTGTACGAGATAGCCAGATTTTTTTCTTTTCAAAAATAAATAGTCTTGACGTCACTGCCATTATATCAAAACTCCAAGTTGGGAGGGTTGAGGGTACAGTTTTATATTTTAGCACTTTTCTAGAGGTTGAATGGCTTTTCTTTGTGGGACACCTGGGGTTATTTTGTAACCTTCTTTCAGCGGGCAACCAGCTGGATCTGCAGTTTGGTTACTATACCAATTCTTATACTCTCAGTCACTGCATGAAAATTGATGTAGCTTTTTGGGGAGATCGAGCAACATATTTTTATATTTAAACAAGTAGACTCACCTGAAACATTGTGATTACTAGACACAAAATGGCTGATATCCTGAACCAGTTTATACCACAGTCCCAGCACCATTAGTTTTTTAATATTTGTTTCACAGAAGAAACACTTTTTCCATCTCTTATTTCGCGGTAAAAATGTATTTGTATTCAAGTATGCATGTATTAATCCACAGAATTCATAATTTCAGTTGTGGGAATATACCCCATGATGTGATATACCTGTATGTGCATACACATGTGTCCAATTAGTGGTTTTAAAATTCACACTATTTTCGTGATCACTAAGAGAGATTATATTGATGCCACTGTGTTTAAAAAAAGTAAGAAACATGTTTCCCGTTTCATGGAAAAAGATCTAAAAAAACCTAGTCCAAATTTCTACAGTTGATGATTTTAATTGTTAGCAACTCGATGAATTTTCTTGTCTTCCAATTGCAGAATGGTGGAGTTGTATTAATTGCTTCATCTTCTATTTAGTGAATTACCAATCTCTCAATGAACGATCTATGATTGAAAAAATTCCTTTCTTACATCTTAAGTCTCAAACCAAAGATTGAAAAAAATTAGAACATTATCTTCCTTTTAAGTGATATATTGTACTCATTTCTAGGTTGAGCAAGCTGATTAATTTTATGTCCTGACTTGATCCATCTTATATCTATTGATGACCATCTCAGTCAAGATAATTGCATACTGATTTGTTATGATTGCAGGTTGCTTTTCTCATATAAACAAAAGTACAGCTGATCATGGTACACTGTTTTTTCTTCTCTTCTTCCATTGTTTGATTTACCTGAGTTGCTGTCCCATTTACTTAGTAGTTAATTTGTCCTAGTTTCCTTTTCTTTTCTTCTTCTTCTTTTTTTTTTTTTTTTTTTTGGGTGTAATTCAGGAAAGCCTATAATTGTTTCACACTATGGAGCTAGTGGAGATTACCCAGACTGTACTAATCTGGCTTATGAGAAAGCAGTTGAAGATGGTGCAGATATTATTGATTGCCCTGTTCAAGTGACTAGTGATAGAGTTCCCATATGCATGAGCTCAATAAATCTTATGGATGATACTACTGTTTTGAACTCACCTTTCAGCTCTCGTACTTCTCAGATCCTAGATATTCAAAGTTCTCCTGGAATTTTTACCTTCAATCTCACATGGGATGAGATTAAGCAGAACTTGAAGCGTAAGTTTATATTTGTACAAGTTTATATTTGTACATCCTCCTTGCATTGTATCTTCTGGTTATCTTCGAAAAGTTAATAAGGATCTTAGTGATTCAATAATATGCTCCTTTCATAGGTTTTTCATCTTCAACTAAACCTGCCATTTTCCTTGAGCATATAGGAAACTATTCCAATTTCTATACTGAAAAAGGAAATTAGTCTATTTTAATCATCCTGAAAGAAGGAACTTAATCTTATGTACTTTTTCGTATCAAATGCAGCTCAAATATCAAGCCCTGAGAGCACTTACAGGTTGGTGCGAAACCCACGCTACAAGAATGCAGGAAGTTTTATGACCTTGTCGGACTTTTTGAAATTTGCAAAAGACAAAGCTCTTTCTGGAGTATTGATCAGTATAGAGGTGCGCGATCGTTGATTTGGACTCAACTGGCTAGAAAGCTCTAACCTAATTGTTCAAATTTATTAGTATACATTATCTATAGTTACAATAACTTTTCAAACCCCGGCCCCCAACCCCCAATGCTAAAAAAGTTCAAAACTCCAAAAAGGAGGGGAAAACAAGGATAGAATGAAAAACTAAAAAGAACAAAAGACATGAAACATATAGAACAGCCACCAAATCCGGCTACTTACTCTATACCAATGAATGAGGGTGGAAAGTAGCAAGAAATGATAATTAATAGAGATCTAGATGACTCTGGGAAGAGGATATTATAAGTGTTGTATGCTAACTAGAAAGTGTGATCGCAAACAAATAACCTTAAAATAGAAAATGTCTAAAAAAAATTGTTGAAGGGCTGACTGTCGTGTGAAGCATCAAATATCATCCAAGCCTGCATGCTGACTACAAGTCAAGATTAAATGATTGAAAATTGAGATTCTACTACCAAGTGTGCTACATGGTTAACTTCAGCTCTTAATTACAAGATATAAATTTAGAAATAATTTGTTAGCTAAAGACAAAAATATGTTCTCGAATATTATAAATGGTTACTCAAAAGAAATTCAAATTGGAGATTCTACTACCAAGTGTGACTTTGTGTTTAATTTCAGCTCCTACTTACACGATATAAATTTAGAAATAATTTGTTATCTGAAGACCAAAACATGTTATCTAATGTTGTAAATGGTTTCTCAAATTATCTGAGAGCATGTTTGGCAACTTTAGATTAAAATCTACTTGGATTGTAATCCACAAACATGGATTATAATCCATAGTGTTTGGTAAATTTAGTGGATTATAATCCATTTCTAATAGTGAAGTGTTTGGGAAATGGGTGGATTATAATCCACTATTGGTGTCAAAATGACCAAAAAGGACATGGCTTATAATCCACCAAATAGGGCATGGCTTGGAATTTTGTTAAATTATGAGGGGTATACATGTCTTTTACTTGGTCAAACCTTCCTTAATCCACCAAAAAGTACCCTAGCTTATTTTTTGATGGATTTTAAGCCAAAATAAGCCACTTGTCAAACATCCCAAAGTGGCTTATAACCCACTTCGACAATTTGCTAAAGATGGTTGAGGAAAGAGGAAAAAATGAGAATGAAGGAGCCGTGATGGTGAAAAACATAATGGTTGGGAAAGGATGCCAAGAAAGAGAAGAAAGATGCAACGGCGGAGTTGGTGGCGAAAGATATAATGGTTGAGGAGAAGAGGAAAAATTATCCATGAGTTCATGAGAAATAAAAAGAGAGATGAGAGATTGAGGTGAGAGTAGTTTGGGAATTAAAAAAAGGTGGTTTCTCTCTACTGAGGTGGCAGCTGCAGAGAGGCTTTTTCACATGAGAAGTTAGGTCAAGGGGCCTAAGCACATGGCCAAAAAGTCAAGAGGCAGGATCACACGAGGGTTCTAATTTTGGGGCCTAGACACAAAATTTCCTTGATTCTTTTCTTTTGGTAATTTTTAAAATTATTTGGAAATTCTCTTTATGTTGATGATGTATAAATCTGTAAATCTGAAAGTGTGACTAAGAAATTCAGTTGATAAGAAGACTAGATATTGGGTTCAAAAATTTTGAAGTGTAGAACCAAGATTAAAATATAAAAAGATCAGAACATAACATCTGTGTGTAATGAAATGAATGTAAGAGACTAAACATAAAACAAGTATTTGATAAGCAAATGAATTGATTATGTAAATGTTCATGTTAAGCTTCATTTAATATACAAATTCTACTAATATTTAATTTCACTTAAATATTCTTTTAAATCAAATTTGAGGTTATGGCACCGACTTGGTTTAATATCGGCTTTATATATATTCATGCACATTATCATTATTATACATGTATGTAATAGAAGTCAATATATTATTAATATAATAAGTGCTCATTTATAGATTATTACTTTTGAATAAGATGAATATCAAATTCATGAGTCTAAATAGAATTTCTTGCTATTTTTGGACTCTTTAGTGTTATTCAGAAGATTCAAACTGATGGTAACTGTCAGATTCAAGAACAGAGAATATTTTCATATATCTATCTCATAAGTCATAACAGAGTGGATTTAGGTAGAGTAAAATATTATAATTTGGAATATCCATCTCAAAATATTTGTTTTTCCTTCATCTAGCCCTTATTTGCTCCAAAATCCTATGAGCTATGGTAATTGATTTCAACAAAGAAGTTTTGAAACCAGGGAGTATTAAAACTTATTCTTGCTACTGTAGTTCATTTATAACAAATTTATTTGTGCTTGACGACATTGACTTCTCTTCTATTTCAGCATGCGGCATTTATGGCGGAGAAATTAGGATTTGATGTGACAAATACTGTCATCACCACCCTGAAGGATACGGGCTACAATAACCAAACTACCCTCGGAGTAACAATTCAGTCCACCAATAGCTCCGTGCTTGTAAAATTCAAGCAGCAGACCAAGTACAATCTCATGTACAAGGTTGATGAGTCAATTCGGGACGCTGTATCTTCCTCAATTGTGGACATTAAAAAGTTTGCTGATTCTGTAGCAGTAGACAAGGAATCTATTTACCCTACAAGCTTGCAATTCATTACTGGTCAAACTCAACTTGTTAGTACCTTGCAGAAAGGTGGGCTTGCAGTTTATGTGTATATTCTGCGAAATGAATTTGTATCCCAAGCATGGGACTTTTTCTCAGACCCTATTGTGGAGATCAATTCGTTTGTTGAGGGAGCTGGGGTGAGTGGCGTCATTACAGATTTTCCAGGGACTGCAAGAGCTTACAAAAGTAAGTACCTCGTCAAGACAGTAATAGTAGTATATGTTTGAATTTAATTTGCATTTCTTGTTTGAGAACTGAATATTATTGGTTTCACCAATCCGGACAAACTTAACACAATAGTGCCCTAGCCGGACAGAAATTCCAACCCTGATTTGATATGTGTCTGTATGTTCGTGTTATTGTATCTAGTACCTTGGTGTGAAATCTAAAATAATATGTCTCATATATGGACTTTGGATAAGCACGCGTCCTAGGTATGAAATATGGCAATATGAACATACAGGCATAAAAGATTTCATCTGTGTAAACATATCTATATCCTGAATATAAGATTTAACATATGTGCATGTCCATGACTCATCGTGTTTGTACCCTATATTCGTATTACTGCAATATGAGACTGAATAAAATAAGATTAAGTAATGATATGTCATTTTCTCTCGGTTAAAATTAGGTAACAAATCGAATCTGATCTGGGGGGTCAACTTCCACGAGGGATTATGACCTCAAAGCAAAAAGAAGGGGTGGGGGTGTGGGTAGGGGAGGGGTTTGCCTCCATCCGTTTGTAAAAAAGTAAAAAAAATAAAAATGAGAATTTTTTTAAAAGGACTATTTTTATAAAATTATTTTGTGAATTAATTAGCAAAATCAACCTCTTTTTGGTCACGTCATCACAGCTGGCCAAAAAGAGGACAATTTTGCAAAATATAATATTTAAAATACACGGGATTGGTAGTCCCGTGTATTTAGCGATCACTAGTCACAAGTTAATCGTCCCATGTATATTAAAAGAATAAGATTAATTCTTAATTAACGACCTCTCAAAATACATGGGACTACTAGTCCCATGTATTTTAAAGATTATATTTGGCAAAATCGACCTCTTTTTGGCCAGCCGTGATGACATGGCCAAAAAAGGTCAATTTTGCTAATTTTTTATAAAAAACCGGTCTTTTTAAAAAATTTCTCCAAATAAAAATTGTCAAGCCTAAGCATTTCCTATTTCTTTATTTTAGTATTGAAGGAAATTGTTCACTTTGTTAAACCTAGTGTGTAGTTTTGTAAGAGAAACTTCAACCTAAATCCTTGCATATAAGAGAATAAATATGCCGAGTTTCACGTTCTACCTTATTATGTGGTTTGGTTTATGGTATGTTAAGGTACGAGTCTTCCCTTACCTCTCACAAGAAGTAGGGTGGAGGAAAGGATCCTGTACAATCATCTTGCATTTATAGGGTTGTATGTGTATATTGCCTGTTCAGGAAGTCGTCCTCAACCATGGCATAACAATTCCATTCCTAAATTGTTATTGGTTCTTCTTTATCAAATACACCATTTGATGAATTGTCTCAACCTGTAACTTGATTATAATTGTGCTTAAGCCATGTTATCTCATTCAAAATTTCCCCCCTGTTCAGGATATATGATAGACCAAATACAGCCTGGTAATAGGAATTAGAATTAGACTAGATGCACAGAGAGCCGCACGTGCATTTTTCCGTAAATGCACAGGAATAAAGTTCAAAACAAAATACGAGCAAAAAGGAATAAAAGTAAACCACTTCTATAACCGAGTAAACTATAAGAAACATATTCAATCAGCAGAACAGACTACTAAAATAAACTCTTTTGAATCTGTGCAGGTAATTCGTGTGCAAAATTGGGTGATGATGCTCCGGGGTATATGCAGCCGGTCCAAGTTGGAGGTCTATTGCAACTCCTTACGAAAAAAGCGCAGCCCCCAGCGGAAGCCCCATTCCCTGTTCTGAATCCATCTGATGTAGTTGAACCACCTCTTCCGCCTGCTATCAACCCATTAACCCCCACATCACCAGGTGGAGGTGGAAATGCATCACCCCCTCCTACCCAACCTTCTAAAGCGTCGATATGCACCATTTCATCAGCATTTTCTACTACCCTTTTGGCACTTCTCGGGTTTCTTCTGTTCTTCTGAGGATCGAGCTACTAATCAACAACATACCAATGTTCATTGTCGATTCTTTGTGTATATCTTGGTTTCACATTTATGAATGTTCATCCTTTTACTGTCTGCTTTGGAGAGCATGAGCTCTTGCTTTCTGTGGTAATTGGTTTTTCGTTGTGTACTGTTGTGCCTTGTGATTAATGTTACCTCCCATTGTTCAGCTCATTGGCTGAAGCTAACGATGTGAATATAAACAGCTGAGATACATTAATCACTCTGGAATCTCTCCGAGTCACTCTGGAATCTCTCCGAGTCGCTAGAGCCAGCGAATATGGTTTCAGTACTTTTCGGAAGCAAGAAGTCCATTGAATCAGGAAGTAGAAAATTATGTAGTCGAGACTTTCACCACATGGGTAAATTTTCTGGATGGAAAACTCAAGGATTTGTTCTTCTTCTTTTTTCCCCTTCAAAAACTGACCACTAAGTCCTGAAATTTGTTGCCAGTGGCATCTCTCAGACATTCCTCCTCCAATAAGGTCCAGGAGGCATGCATGCAATCTAAATTGATATATCCAAGCAGAAGAGAGAATACACCTTTGCTTCTCAGAGGCAATTTTGAACCCCCAGCGGTCCACAACTATGCCACAGATCCATGCAACTGTACAAATCAAGTCTTTGCGGGTAACTGCTTCAACAGTCTTTGCGGGCAACTACTTCAACCAAAGAATCTCGTCCTAGATATGATCTGAAATAACCTAAGAAGAAAGTCTCATATCAAGAAGATCTAGAGTCGACTTCGATCTTTGTTCTTTCACCGTCGGAAGAAGATCACGCTTCAGTTTCAGAATCCGAGCTTGCCTCAGAGCTTGCTTTTCTTGTTCCTGTCGTTTTTCCTTCTCGAGTGAAGTAAAGAACCTCTTACTAAGAAGCAAGTCCGACTAGGGCAAGAGAGCGACTCCCCGCTTGAGAAGGGCTGTCCAAGGACGCAGCTTTCTTGGTTCTGCATTGTCACGTTATAACAAAAAGTACCCAAACGAACTATTCACTTTATAACAAAAAGTTCCCAAACTATTCATAAATACCATTAGTGTTTGAATGCTGGAAATGCATGTGAATAGATGTTGTTCTACACCACATTTCAAGGGCTTGGTGCCCTCAAGAAAAGAAAAGAAAAAAGAAAATAAAAAGCTAGTGTTCTGAAATCTTAATCAAGAGAACAAGCGGGAAAATACAAAAAGAAGCAAACAGGTTATCCTTCATTCTTTTTTATTTTGCTTTTTCTGTATTTGACTCACATGAAATTATTAACAGAGAGAACAGCGACAAAAAGGAGATCCAAAAAGGAGGGGATATAAAAAAAACTGTCCAAATATTCCAAAAACATAATTTGTTGAAGACCCTTTTTTATATACCACCATTTAAACACCTCCCCTTGACAAGGACAACATATATATAGCAGATGTTTACTACTATTCCTACCATAAACATATAATAATATCCCTGCTGTAAGATCTGTACAATAGATAATGAGCCTTTCATTCTTGGGCTACTACCACATTCCAAATGTGCAGCTCACATGTTCTTGAGTGATAAACTGAAGGCGATCACGCATCACAGAAATAGATGGGTATTGAGGAAGGCAGAGGCGGTAGAAGCAAGTATGCGATGTAGGTAGGCGGTCATGAGAATCCGAAGACTTATAAATATACAATTTGGACGCCAAGCCACCGAAACCATCCACCGGCAAATACTTTACTGATGTCCAGAAGAATAGTAGCACCCTTTGCTGCTCCTGAGTCATACCCTCCACTATCTGCATTTTATCCAACAAGTTTAAAGGTTCAACCATAACCTCTACTTACTATTCAGAAAGACTTTACCCAGAGGAAATTACAGAAAAAGAAGAGAGAAAACAAAGTAAACAAAAACATACTTTCACACACAATCTGAAATTAAACTTGTCTACAAATTAAGAGGTGAAATTGAACACAGTTCGGACCTTTTCTCTCTTGAGTACAAACTGAAGGTGAAATTGAACACAGTTCGGACCTTTTCTCTCTTGAGTACAAACTGAATACACTGGATAAATAAATAAAATCAATTAAAAAAAAAAAAGAGGCACGCTCCACTTTCATATCTTAAAATATTATGCAGCTGTAACAGTTTAAACAGGAAATCCGCAACTGCAAACTCCATCACAAATCAACATCTTGTATAAGGTAGCTAAGAAAAGAGAACTAAAGCAAGCTTTTATTACCCATTGATCAATAAAGGGGTAGTTACCCCTTATACAGACAAATATAGTAGGATAACTATAGAAAGTCCTATAAAGGGGAAATTCTAACAAAACAAAACTATAAAAAATGAAAGACCTATAAAAGAAATACTATATTGAACAAACCCCCTCAAATTCTTAGGGGATACACCGTGAGTTTGGATACATATATGAAAGTTAATCGGATGTTGCAAAGGCAATCTACTGAAGTCACGTCATCTCATACTCTATGGTACACCACTTCAATCATAAATCTCAAATTGCAACTAACTCCTTTAACGAGTACAACAAAATGGCCAATCACTTACTCGAATCCAGCCTTTTACAGACTCAACCTTTCATCACAAAACCCAACTTTAATACAATCCAATCCAAAACAAGGTAAATGTCTAAAATCAATAACCTTCAGCTTTCAGTCCAATGCCAAACCATCCATACAAAACCATCCAACTCCCAGAGAGATAGTTCACATACTATCATAAAATCAAATTTTATCTCATACTATAACAAAATTAAATCGAACAAAATAGAATTTTTACCAACACTACCTCTCCGAACTATGAGGCCCAAACTAAGTTAACAAAACAATCTTCATTGAGACCAATTCGAGTAGATCACCAAAACAATCTTATCCCGAAGCAAATTCCAAACATACCAGATGGACCATCAAAAAGTTCTTATCCTGAACTAAATTCTAAACCTCAGCCAATCTAAACAAGCCAATAAAAAAAACCTCCAAACAAACTAATCGCCAAAACATGAACCAACATTTCTGCCTATTGAATTAACACTGAAGCCATGGAAGCTGGACAAGAGCAGAACTTTTCATAATCCTAATAGATGGTGAAAGGCAATCTAAGCATATTCACCATTCAATTTATGCTCATCAAACCTAAAAAATGAAAGTCGAAGAGTCAAACAAGGGCATTTTCCCCATAATACGAAGGTCAAATCACTTGCTAATGTGTGAAGATGAAAAAGAGGTGCCAGCAGCATAAAGAGACTTCCTAAAGTTCTCCAGTTGTCTCTGATTGAGAACATCAGTGGCCATTATACCTTTTCAGACTATCTAATTTTCATAAAACATGGAATATGGTTCAACAAATTTGTACAACCTACTAGCATAAATTATGCACAACAATGCTGGAAATAATTTGTTCCACTGACCGAGTCTCCAGTTAAAATCTTCTCCAGAAAGGGTCCAAGAACTGCCCTACAGTGGTATAATAAATTAAAGTCCGGAGTTCTCATCATGTTACACCTATGAAGAAGCTCCTTTTCTTTTGACGCAAAATTAGGAAGCCCCCTTTGATTTTCCTTCAAAACCTAAACCTTTTCACTCGACCTTACTCCTACAAACTTGAAATGTTCATCCGAAAATCGGAGAATACAACAATGTCTGATGACAAAAAAAAAGACAAAAAAGGGAAATAAGTTGAGAAATGTTTGAACTATCAAAGTGAAAAGAATATAAATAAAAGGCAAAAAAAAAAGGAAACGGTTTTCTTCCATCAAATAGATAATGCCTTCTTCCATCATGCGGACAATGTTCACATTAAGAAATTCAAAGTCAAAGAAAAGTTTGCAGCTCTTCCCTATATCCCTGTTTGCTATTTGATTCATTGGTTGCCAAATACTGTTGACTATCTGGCAGAGATTTTATGTCCATATATACGCATCCAACCTCACCTAAATTAGCATGTACAATGATCTATTATACTAGTTGAACATCTCCAAAATATACTGATGTCTTCGTGTTGCATTGTGTCCGTTTGAGACCACGACTAATGGGATGCCGTTTTTTTTTTTTTGAAGTCTTCGACGTATTAGTAACTTCTTTTCAACCTCCATGCATTAGCATTATTTCAACCTCCATGTATTATCCCGGATGGCTGATATGTCGTTTATAAGGCTTATTGTAAAATGGTATGGTCTCAATATCCTTGACGCTTTTGCAAGTTTTGGGCAATCTTCATTATTTTCCCGATATATTTGATAACAGTTCAGTCTAAAAAATCTACCGAAATGTTGCAATATTGATTTGGAATTTCATTTGATTTACAAGACTGGTCGGTTTTATGGTTCAATTCAGGCCTAACCCAAGCAAATATCTGCTTATGTAAAGAAGCAGAAGAAGAATTAGAGCTCAATTAAGACCAATTTTTTTGCAAAAGATGACACCTTTCTCCATAACTCCATTATTTGGTGCACCAAACATAGATATCGATGATACACACATTATGTGATAGAACATCCCGATATGTATTTAATATCTCTATCAATCCCTGAATATCAGCCATTCAATATGGCATTATTCATTGTCTTAAAAAGCGGTCTAGGCATCCGCCTAGGCCTAAGTAGTACCTAGGCTGCCCGCTTAATTCTTGAGAGTGCACATGTGAACATAGACTGCTTACATGGACTCACTATGTCAAAAAGGGATTTATTGCCCGCTTAAGCATAACAGGTGAAGAGAACAAGTCAGTTGAAAGTGGATCAGCTTGGAACCCGATCCAAGTTCATCTCAGATAAAATGATCACGATAGGATTTTGGATCTTTGAAAAACTTCCTTCCATGGTGCTAATAAATGCCTACGTGCCACTTAGGCACCCCCTAGGCGCTTGGGCATAGGCGCTATGTCCGGCACCTAGAAACGCATAGCGCTTTCTAAGACCCAAATGTAATGTTAAAGAACAAAAACATGCATGCACCCTGTATGAAGTGCCTTCGCACAAGGCACTTGCAAGGCGCAAAGGCGCTGCCACATCATATGTGAGGTGATTTGCCATTGCACCGCATCGCAGAGTGCATGAGACGCGCGCCTTTGATAATGATGCCACTTACGTGAACTCCCCGCATCAAAAAGAGGTTTATTGCTCGCTTAAAGATAACCACAGGTGAGAAGAAAGGGTCAAGTGAAAATGAATCAGACCGAAACTAGATCCAAGTTCATCTCCGATAAAGAATTGAGGATATAGTTTTGAATCTTTGAAAAACATCATTCCTCTCTCGACGCTAAAAACGCATATATCCCGCTTGGCCATCTGCTATGCTGCTAGGCGCGATGCCTGGCACCCAGAAGTAGAGGCAGTAAAAGATCGTGCCGAGCCGGGCAAGATCAATTTTGACAGCACCCGTATAGCTTGACGTGAACCCAACCCATTTAATAAACAGTTCATGATACCCAACTCGTTTATTAAATGGGTTACCTGACCTGATCCGAATGACCTATTTAGAATTGCGAAGTAAGAATGATGACTTTCTGAAAACAAGTAACCATATGTTGCAAATGTTCCCTTTGGGCTCACTAACTCTAATAAATAGTGCACTTTTATTGGAGAAAATTACTCCTTAATGCATCATAACAAGATCATCACCTGCAAATTAGGTCATTTAGCTTTTACCAAACAAATAAAAAGAAAAGAGAAAGTGGAGAACAATGTGAATCTGGTACGTAAACAAAAACCTTTTTCTTCTCCTAAACTTTCAAGAGCAAGCAATACTCCATTTAGCAATTAGCAAACAAACACATCTCTCTCTATATTTGTCTCGCTCAAGTTGTCTTTGGCTCCCTCACGTTCCCCAATACATTCCATGACTATCATTATCTCAGCATACAAGTATCCCAAACCCCATCAAAGTCAACAGCTAAGATTCCTCAAATAATCATGATCAACGGCTCACAAAATACAAAGCAATCTTCTTCTAGAGCCCACCTAGAATAAAAGTTGTACCAAAGCAATCTTTTTAGGAAAGGATGTCGCTGCTTCTGCAAGCAAGTAAATTGGTTTAAACAGGTTACTAAATGGGTAATAAACGGGTCATTAGGGTCAACCAAACTTGACCAGATTAATAATCGGTTCAATTTGGGTCGACCCGTCTATGATCCAAACACATATACCTCAACCACTGCCCATTAATAATGGCTAACGGGTCAGATCAGTTCAAAATTTGCCTCAACTCAGAAGCGCCTAGGCTTTCTACAACATTGATGACTGAGGATCTTTGATCAAGATATAATTCACGCGATTTGGTTCAGGCCATTTGCTACTCTTTAGGCATTGTGACATCGTACCCGACTTCTCACGTCTTAGGTGAACTTGAACTTGTTGAAATAATATTGCTTTAAATCTTTATAAATGTTTATTCTATTAGTTTTAGTTTGTAATTTCATACTTTTCTAGTTAAATTTTACTATCTTATTTATGTTACTTGCATTGCATGCTAGCTTAAAAAATATTCGCATATCCTTAATCATATTTACCATTTAGAGACCTATTTAAGTTTATTTGCTTATTTGACATTTGTTCAAATCTTTTTTGAACCCTTATAGACTCATACTGTATCACAATATATGGCTAGTAACTTATTTCAACGATTTATAGATGAACGAAATAAACAATGTGCACATAGAAGACAGACATCAAATCCAAAATTTTCAAATTTTTGGATTTTCAAATTGAAACTAACACCTTGGAGTTTAAAATTTATCGCATGCAAATCACATAAATACCAAAACAAACATAGAACATGCATGATTAATTCATATCTCATCCAATCATCCACATAAATACTAGTGACTGCTAAATACTACTAAGTGTCACTAACACAAGTGACAATATTTCAATCCAAAAATTAAACCATTCTTATGATAACTAAAGAACAAACAATATATACCAAAATAAAAAGAACAAACAATATCAACCAATATTTTCTAGTGGTTCCTTGCATTTGACATAAATCTATTAAAAACATTAAGCAAAAGTAGGCAATAAAATAGTCTTAGTTGGACTTTGGTACCCCAAAGTATCGCACTTTTGGAACTTTAATACCCCAAAGTTCAATTTTGCCAATTTGATATTCTGACATATTGGATCTGTTAACTGCGCCATTAATTTAATGGAGGGAAACCTGATTACAGAAATTAACCCTCCACTTTACTCCCTCATTCTCATCCATGTGAGAATATCTGAACCCCAATTTTTCTCTACTCATCCCCTCATCAAGAACTCAGAGAAAAGCCCCAAAAATTTGTTGATTATATCTCCAAAATCCTCCAAATTTTTGTTGCTGAACTGGGAAAATATCTCATCTCTCTTCTAGTGAAACATAAATCCCTCTTATGAACTTATTAAGTGAAGGTGTAAGCCCTAAAATTCAGTGCTTTTGTCTTGCTCCTTGACTTGTTCTGTCAACGTGTAAATAAATAATGCCTAGTTACCTCTATATATCTTTCCTACCAGTTATTTATACTTTTTGTTCAATGCCAGGACCTTTGGAATTTGGATAATTGTCTACAATATTATGAATATGATTATATTGAACTTGGATCTATAATTGGTCATGGGTTTTTGCTATGAGTTCTTAAGTAGTTGAACTGTATCCAAGAAGACTCATGATGAATGGGTAAGATGCTATTTTTAATCATATATTGCAAGGGATAATAAAGAATAGTGTTGTTACTTTGAATGTTGAATTATTAGATGATTTAATATATCAGAGTTTCTTACGAATAGATAACCTGCATTATATACCAGGATGACTTATGTGTATATACAGGAACAGGAGATGTGAGGAGTAGAAATAGGATTTGAGTTTAATTGATTTACATGAAGCCGATAAAGGAAGAAAAGATGGAATAGGATAGAAATTTATAGAGAAGAGAAGGATATAAATGTTTTATTTTATCACATGCTCAACACATGACTTGGTTTAGACAGCAAAGCAAAAGGCTGGTTAAAGTGGGGTATCAAAGTTCAAACTTGATTGAACTTTGGGTATTAAAGTGGCAAAATTAAACTTTGGGATATCAAAGTTCAAAAAGAAGAGAACTTTGAGTGCCAAAGTCCAATTAACTAGAAAAAGATTTCATAGTCAAACCATCTTATTTTTTAATGAACTAAAAACCAAAACTGATATTAGATATGGATGCAAATGAACTTTCAATAAAATCATAAGCTTGTAAAGCAACTCAATCCTGCAAATAAGAAAAAATTTGCAAATAGTTACTGCTAACAAAATTAGGAAAAAAGAATCAAGTAATAAAATCACATAAAAACACAATTTCTTTTTCCAGCTAATGGAAGCATTGATAGAGGACACTGAAAATTCAACAATTATCACCGATATGCATACAGGTTAACATAAGTGGCATAAATTTTTCAAATAGAGAACAATACCTTCTAGAGGATATGTCCAAGATTTATCACATGCAAATAACTTAAATACCAAGCATAAACAAGAGAACCATAAAATTAATTCATATCTCACCTAATCATACACATAAACTAATACTAGTAAGTATCACTAATATAAGTGACAATATTTCAACCCAAAATTTAAACCATCATTATGATTAAACTAAGGAAAACCAACAAGATTTCATAGTGTTTCCTTGCATTTGGCATCTTCATCAATCTATTAAAAGCCATAAGCAAAAGTAAGTAATGAAAATCTTTCATAGTCAAAACATCTTATTTTTTAATGAACTAGAAAAAGAAAGAACTGATAACTGATATGGATGCTAAGGAATATTCAATAAAATCATAAGGTGATGAAATAACTCAATCTTGCAAAAAGAAATAAACTTGCAAATAGTTACTATTAACAAAACTAGAAGAAAAAAAATCAAGTAATTAAAATCACATAAAAAACACAAAAATATCACTTTACAGTTGTTGTAAGCATTGACAGAGGACACTGAATCATAGGCAATTATCATTGACGCATGTGGTCATTAATAGTAATTGAGGCCTAGGAGAGGGGATTAGAGAGAAAAATAGTTCCCAAGAGGAGGTACACACCTAGAGGGAGAAAGTCAAAGAAAAAAAGCATTAGTATAGAAGACCTAAAGTTCCCCAATGAGGATCCTGGTATCATCACCTCTTCAATATTAATGAGATTGAATAGTACTTTATGGTGAGTGAATACCAATGTATACACTGGTAAAGACCTCTTTGCAGTGTCCAGAAGATCGAGGATTCAAATCCCATTTGCACAAGGCAAGGGTGAGGGCTATGTACAGGCACGACAAATTTGTAAAAGGTAGGGTACGGGGATATGGCTCCACATACATGTATATATACAAATAATTTACAATATATCAATTTTTTTTTTTCATTTCTCATGCTATGAAATAAAATTTCAATAACATTTATATATTTCTTTTATAACATAGATCTATAAATTAGAAAATTGCTCGTTTTTTAACTTGATATCCAAAGACCTTATAATTATAGTTTTGAACAAGGTATAGGCTGAAACGAACCCAACTTATATCCGAGGAGTTTCAAAAATTGCATGTGAAATGTAGAATATACGTCCGAGAAGTATATAACGAGTGTTAGGTTAAAACATATATTATGCACTTGAGTAGACATTGGAATAAGTGTATGCAAATGCCTAAGGAGTGTCAACTGAAGTTTTGGTGTTGGGTACGGGCACAACAGGGGTACGGTACCAAATAGAAGTACCCATGCAACATAGCATATAATCGTGGGAAAGAATTCAGCCACCCCACTTGATATATTAAGTCAGTTCTTTAGTGACTAGTAAAAAAAGCACCTGCGCTTGCTATCAGCTGCTCACCAGACACTAAAAGTTAAATCTTCGCAACATAGCAAACACTTAGTTTAAAAAAAGGAGAATGCTTTGTTTGTTGAGGGCATATTCTAAGTACTACATAACACCCCTCACTTCTTGAGCATATCATCTTTCATGTCTTCAACAGCTTCTTCTATGCGCTATGTAGCATGCTTGGTCCGCTTAAGATTTATATATGAAGTTAACTGGTTAAACTGATCGATAGAACAATGAAGAAATGATAATTATCAGAGTTGATTAAAATAATTGTGCATATTTTGAGCATGTGTGAGAACTATGGATTATAATCCACTTGGCTTATAAGCTAAGTGGATTATAATCCAAAGTGTTTGGTAAATTTAGTGGATTATAATCCATTAAGTGTTTGGCAAATGAGTGGCTTATAATCCATTCTTGTTGTCAAAAATAACCACAAAAGACATGGCTCTACTATGGTTGAAGATAGAGAACTAAGGCTTGGAATTTTCTTAAAAGATAAGGGTAAACTAGTTATTTACTTGGTCAAACTTGGTGGCTTATAAGCCACCAAAAAAATAAGCTGGGGTAGCCCAGCTTTTTTTTTTGGTTTATAAGCCAAAATAAACCATTTTCCAAACATGTCTCAGTGGCTTATAAGCCACTTTGACCAGTTGCCAAACATACTCTTTCACATTGAGGTGCATAACTTCTGATATAGAGAAGGGTCTTAAAATCATAGCAAAGAATTTCAGTACAGTCTTAACATGTATTTCATTTACCCTGTAACATAACACGAGACACTTTCTCAATTTCATAATACATCAGTTCTAAGGAAAATACAAATAATAACGTTCACATGTTAATTGTCAAAATGTTTAATGTAAATATCACAAGTATGGGAAACAGCTCTGACTCCCCGAACAGAGACGCCACCCTGCCCCCAATTGGCACATAATATGAACTATTTCTATGGGTGTGCACTAGTGGAAGCAGAGAAACCATCTAGAAGATGTAAAACATTTTCCTAACTGTTCTAAATTGTATAATTAGAAATGAATCGAAAAATAAAACTAAATTTTCTGAGTTCCCCACTATCAGAATGTTAATGTTTTCATGAAGAAACAACTCTAAAACCATATCTATGTTGTATGAACGAGATGGAAAATAAATCTATAATCAAACTAAATTGAGAGGTAAGCATGTTTATACCTTCCAGAACCAACAGATCTGACGGTCTTTCACCTTATAGCCATTGTACTCTGTATGTGACTTCCACTCCCTCACGTTGATGATGCTATTGCTTCCACCTACCATTCTATCAAAATCTTCGAGGTCCAATTTATTGAAGAAAAACTTCAGGAACTTTGTATTAGAAAGTATCTCGCTAAATCCCCTAGCAAAATAAGAAACCTGCTCTGAAACAGATTTCACAAAGCGATGCTGAATTAGAAGTTTGATGTATTCTTCCCTATTTTTGCTATTAACAACAATATCCTTTCCCCCTTCACAGAGTTCAACAGCCCTTTGAGTTCCCAGTTCTTCAATTTCTCTCACAAAGGTTAATCCCAAGACGTCGGAATCAAGAAGCTCAGCATCCATCTCCAGAATCTTTTTGCAGCTCATATATAAGAAGGGGTCTGCATCTTTAATATCCTCCAATGTAACTATTTCACCAGCTAGTTGCAAGAAGAAGGCACGATCAAGTACAACACCTACTTGAACTTTATGCATCAAGGCTAGTGCAACCACTCTTCCACAAAACTCAAAATATTTGAGGTGCAAAGGATCAACAGAAGATGCTGAGAAAAACCACAGAAGATAAACAATCCATATAAGAATAGCAGAAGCAGTATGAATGCATGTCTTTATGCGCACTACATAATACAGTCAAGAATAAGTAAAAAACAGAGACAATGCCAGTACAATTGATCTAACTAATAGATCCCTTTATGACTGAGCACTGCAGAAATATCAATAATGACTAAGATGACTTTATTCCGGGAAAGAACTTCAGGACAATAATGCTTCTTGTTCCTTGATGAATGAGAACTTGAGCGTCTATGGCACAATAGTGATGCCTCTGGTGACAGTGCTGGAGAGGTTTGGGGCTCAAATCATTCTCATACCATGTTTTCTCATGAAAACCAAAAAAATGAAGATAAGGAGAAAATTGAATTATTAAGTTCGACAGAAATTTCTGAAGACAAAAGGGAATGGAATTTCATTTATAGTCCCTATTCTGTATCATTGGTTGGGTTGGCTAGGGTGGCATTTTCCACATCGGCACTGCCACTTTCTGATGCTAATATACTACTAAACTCAACAGATATGTGGACCCATTTTACATGATGAGCATTGATAAGGATCAGAAGTCGCATGAGTTTAAACAGCATAACGCATTAAAATCCCAACATGTCAACTGGTTTTACTGTATGTGACAAGAGCCAAGACAGTTTCCATGGCATGAACTTGGTGCAAAATCTAACTTGACACAAAATCAGAGGGTCCACAGGTGGTTATAGGTCAAACATTCTAGAATAAAACACCAGGACAATTTATTTGGAGCTTTTCTTTTAATCCCTTACCCTTTAAGGTCCCTTTAAGTTCACAATTTGGCCTAAATCTTGCTCATCCTTCAGACAGTGTCAATGCTTGATTTTGAGCTTATGTGTGCAGGACAGAGCCAAACCTACTTTGACAGGGAAAAGAGTAGATAATAAGTGTGAATGGAATCACGCTACTTAGGAGAAGCAAGTCAGTCAAGTATGGTTGTCACAAGCTCGTACTACATGAGGTATAAGCTCTTATCTACATCTAAGCAACCCACTATTTGGCTAAATTCCTCGACACATGCCCACAAGGCCGCAACCATTAGTCGGGCTTGCCAATCAACCCACATATAGCCAACCTTACCAAATTGCTAGCTCAATAGCTCCTTATCCTTTTTAAACTATTTGAATTCTTTCGGCAGTTTTATTCTCTTGCACAATAATCCATCAATTCAAAGGTAATATTTACCAAGTACAATGAATACTTCTAAGACTTTCTTCTAATGTGTGTGTATCTCGAAAACAGCATCTTTGCAAGGCGGGGATAAGGCTGTGAACATCTGACCCTCCCTAGAGCCCACAATGGTGGGAGCCTCATGCACTGGGCCCCCCATATACACACACACACACACACCCCTATATATATGCATATAAATATAAGTATGTATACACATCACACAAGGAAGATATATATATATATATATATATATATATATATATATATATATATATATATATATATATATATATATATATATATATATATATATATATATATATATATATATATTTAGGTGTATAAATAGATACATACATACATATATATATATATATATATATGTGTGTGTGTGTGTATATATATATATATATATATATATATATATATATGTGTGTGTGTGTGTGTGTATATATATATATATATATATACACATTAGAAGAAAGTCTTAGAAGTATTCATTGTACTTGGAAAATATTACCTATGAATTGATGGATTATTGTGCAAAAGAATAAAACAGCCCAAAGAATTCAAATAGTTTAAAAGGATAAGGAGCTATTGAGCTAGCAATGTGTGTGTGTGTGTGTGTATTTGTGTGTGTGTGTGTGTATAGGTATGTATGTATGTGTATGTGTATATATTTAGGTGTATAAATAGATACATACATACATACATACATACATACATATATATATATATATATATATATATATATATATATATATATATATATATATATATATATAATTGTGTGTGTGTAGTTAGGTGTGTGTGTGTGTGTGTATATATATATATATATATATATATATATATATATATATATATATATATATATATATATATACACACGCAGTGTATCGCCTCAAATGGACAGCATATGGGCATCCTAGATGTTTTTTTTTAAAACTTTTACGAGGAAAATAATCTAAAGAGTAAACTAGTCTTTTATAGACTTAAAACTTGATTATCAAGATACTGATGTTCAATAAGGAAGAATTCTAATCATACTAATATAAAAATTTAAAAAACTTTACTAATAATTGGATTCTAAAATATCGTAAGTCAATTAAAATTCTTAACTAACAATTTGTCTATTATGGATAAGGCTACAAGAAGTAAATATTCTAACTAAAAAAAGCTTTAATCATTTTTGTAAATTGGTCTTTTTGCATATCTACCCCTCACATCTACGGTATTTTTGCAAATTACCCTCCAAATCTGGGTATTTGCTAACGCCCAAAAATATCTCTAAGTCAATTAAAATTCTTAACTAATAATTTGTCTATTATGGATAAGGCTACAAGAAGTAAATATTCTAACTAAAAAAAACTTTAATCATTTTTGCAAATTGGTCTTTTTGCATATCTACCCCTCACATCTATGGTATTTGCAAATTACCCTCCAAATCTAGGTATTCGCTAACGCCCCCCCCTCCCCCCCCCCAAAAAAAAATATCTATCACATTAGTTTTTTTGTACCCCCTCAGTTTTGAAAGTCAATAAAATACCCTTGATTAGGTTAATAAAATTTATCAAATAATAATTAGATGGAGAGAAAGATGAGTTGGAGGTAGATGGAGACGGGAAGGTGAGGGAGAAAGAGGTTTAGAGAGGGTGCATTACATAACTCAAAAAAAAATCTAGATTTGTGATCAAATTTGCAAATACGATAAATTTGATATTTGCAAAAAAAATTCTTTTTATTTCACATGTCCTTATTGCAAAGAAAAAGTCGTCCTACATGAAATCTCTTTTGGTGAAGAAAACTTGACCTGGAGTTTGAAATTGACTATCATGAACATTGAATTACTGTAATAGACTACTACAACTTTTTTGTTGAAAAGAAAACAAAGAAACAAGAATCAAGGCGGTTTTGAAGCAGGAAAAGAAAGGGAGGAATGTGGAATGGTGTTTAGCTGAAGATGAATGGATTGCTTGGGGCTTTCTGCTATTGGGTTATGGATAAGTAGTAGGTTCGGCTTTGGTAAAGTAGCGGCATTTAAAAGAAGAGGCTAAGGCTTCAGCGACAGGAAACAAAGAAAAGAATTAAAGGGCAAAGATAGGTTCTCGGGACATGAAGAGGAAAGCAAAGAAATGAATTAGAAGGGAA
Organism: Asparagus setaceus; assembly: GCA_012295165.1. NCBI lineage: Eukaryota > Viridiplantae > Streptophyta > Magnoliopsida > Asparagales > Asparagaceae > Asparagus > Asparagus setaceus. Next base: position 40,759,467 of record CM022705.1, read on the forward strand.
AAGACAGCTTCTCAAGACAAAAAGAAGAGAGGGTGCAGGTAGAGATAGGAAACTTAGGGTTAGTTTGTGGTCTCACACCAACGAAGTAAGTCACATCCTATTTCAAATTCTAAAAATAATCAAATAAATCGCTTCATTAAAAATATTGCAAGCATTTTTGTAGACTCACAAGGACTTCTAATAGAACTAAGAAACTCAATTTCAAATTTCAAATCAAATAAACAATCATAACACAAATTTCAAATCAAATGTCTATTCTAAAGTAATTAGAACCTTTTTCCAATTCTAATTAAACGAGAATTATTAATAAATTTCAAATTTACGTATAAAAGAGTTCCTAATCATATCTAAAACTAGAATTATAAATAAATTAATATTCTAAGAGATTAACTCATCTCTTATAGACAAATATATAGCATAAAACAACCGAGATTCTAGATATATAAGTTATCTTATAGAGAAGCCAAGCTACAGAAATTTTTTTATTACAATCAAAATACTACAATTTCTAAAATAGACACTCTAGATTCTAATTGTGTTAGGATTTCTTCAAGTCAATCCTAAACAAACTAGAAGTTCTTCTAGCAAAATGAGCTTTTTTAACTAGGTAGCTCGAATGCTCTCAGTTTAACGGTGAACTCCGGAAGTCTTTGTACATCAAATTATCAATACTAAAATTTTGGCTAAAATATCAGATTAGCTTATATAGTGACTCATTTTCCAATAAGACAAAAAAACTGACGCCGGCAATAAAAAAAACCTAAAAATTGACACACTTAAATAAGACGTACCCCGGTCACCGGAGTTCTAATTTGAGTGGGACAATTAAGGGTTTTTGCATATATACCTATCAATATCTCCCACACTTACAGACGCCCTCCAAAATTCAAATATTGGCAAGAAAACTCATCTCTGTCCACCATCTCCTTCATCCTCCTCTCCTCCCCTCTCCCACTCCCTCCCCTTTCTTCCCCGCCAAGATCCTCACCCTCACCTCCTCCTTTCCCTCATTCACCAACCTTCTCTCTTCTCAACCTCTCTCTCTCCTCAATCTCACTCTCCTATTCCCCTTCCCTCCTCTCCCCAAAGCAGAGGAGGGAGTGGAGGAAGGGGAAGAGAGAAGGGAGGAGAGAAGGGGAGGAAAGTGAGGGTAGTGAGGAGAGGTTGAGAAGATGGTAATGTAAGTGAGGAGAGAGAGTGTGTGTTGAGTTTTTTTTGGCAAATATTTGAATTTAGGGGGCAAATCTGTAAGTGTGGGAAATTTGAGAGGTATATATGCAAAACCCTTAATTTTGCCACACAAATCAAAATTCCGACAACCGGAGTAGGCCTTATTGGTTACATGTGTTACTTTTTAGGTCTTATTGTCGCTGGCGTTTGTTTTTATACCTTCTTGGAAAATGAGTGTTACTTTATAGACTAATTTGGTATTTTAGCCTAAAATTTCTAACAAAGAGCATTTCTAAACATAATTATCAATATTCTTTCAATCCTAATCAAACTAGGATCTGTTCCAACTTCCAACAAGATGAAACTTTAACTATCTTCAATGCTATCAATTTCATATTAAACGTGAAAGGTTTTTCTATTTCAATATTGTATCGAACTAACATGAAAGGAGATCTAAGGTTTGAAGTTGATTTGAAAGTGTTACATCAAGAAAAGAAGTTCAAAAAAATCAGTAAGTAGAAGCTTGTGACTTAGATGATGAATTGTTCCTTGCGGTAATAATTTTTATTAGAATATAGCAAAGCCATCTAACGTCTTGATACCAACAAAAAACTGAATAAAAACTATGAACATACTAACATTCCAAACATTGCACTTAGGGTATCCACATTAAATCAAATGCTTTACTTAAGAGTCATGGCTCATTTCTCGATATGCCTTTAAGGAAGAATTGGGATCGAAGGGAAAAAATGGTTGACCATGTTTTTCTTCATGAAAATTGAGATATAACAAAAATCACTTGTAAAAGAAATGGTAATAGGATAATCTAGGCATCCCTTTACAAACCATGGTACTAAATTTGTATGAGGTAAGAAACTTTGCTCCACCAAATGTATTAAGTACAATAATGGGCAAAGATAATGAGTTGGATATGGGGTTAAATCCGAATCTAAATCTATTTACCTAAAAGAGAGGCTGAGATTCTGATTTGAGAAAAACCCTTTCCTCTTCTTTGTGTCTTTACTAAATCCTGACTCTCCTCTCTATCAAACTCATGCTAGAGTTGATTTTTGAACCTGCGTTATCTTCTCCCTCACTTTCTTTCTTATTCTTTTCTCTCTCTCTCTCTCTCTTTCTCCTTCTCTATTCTTCTCTCTTTACTTAGTTTTAATGAGTTTCTCTATTTCTTCGTGGTTTTCATATATTTAGCACAAATTTTAAGAAATAACTGTCAAAGATGATCTAGAAGTCGTAGACACTACTTAGGCACCTAAGTGTCCAGTATCATGTCTAGCGCCTAACCCTTTCTCAAACAATGGGTATAGTCAGTCACAAAACAAGTGATTAGAAGGTATTTTAAACTGAACAACTTCATAGAAGAATAGAAGTAAGCCCTCTAATAGAGTTTCTCAAAATATTTTTTGGGTGTATAGGATAAAATTGTTACTGTATCCTTACAAGAACTACGGTGCACATCCAAGATGAAACTAGTAGTGTTTTGAATGCATGGATATAATCTAAGAAGCATTAGCAATGTTATGTAGTTATTTGTTATCAAGATAGCATCATTCTCAGGATAGAGCAAGCTCTAAGATCAAGCCAATGACATGAAAGGTTTTTCATGTTAAGTATATAAGAAATTCAGAGATCATACCCCAATTAATTTAGCAGGTACAATTTTAAGGTATTTATAGTACTACAATTTCAATAATTCTGGAGAGCAAATAACTAAGGGAGCGTTTGGCAACTGGGGCGTTTTTGACGTTTCCGTTTTTTTTTTTAAAAAAATAATGAAACGCGTTTGGTGAATGTGGTGTTTTTTTGGGCTGACCCATTGAAAATACCTCATATTAAACGGTTTTCTCAAAACACCAAAAAGGTGTTTTGAGTTCCCGTGACTTCTTTTTTCACCCAAGCCGACCCTCATTTCTCCCCCCCAACCCTAACAGCTCGAAATCTTCTCCGAGTCGCTGCTGCTGCTCGTCGTTGCCCACTCCTCCGACTCGGCGCCGCCTTTGAGTCGTCGCTGCTGCCTCCTCGTCGCCCTCCTCCGACTCGGCGCTGCCTTTGAGTCGTCGCTGCTACCTCCTCGTCGCCCGCTCCTCCGACTCGTCGTCGCCTTCGAGTCATCGCTGCCGCCTCCGCGTGGCAAGCACCTCTGTCTCGTCGCCGACTCTGATCAAGGTATCTTCTCACATGCTTTCTTCTTCCTCTCCACTCGCCTTGGATCCGTTGCAGAATCCTTTTTCAAGTTTCCTTTCCTTTGATTAGCTGGTTAAAGATTGCATTTTTCCCCTTTTTTGCCGATTTTAGCCTTTTTATGTTGAAAGCTTGAAAGGGGATCCAGAGTATAGCTGCCATATCTTGTTGACTTCTCGTTAATTATCACACCTAATGCAAACTTGAGTCCAGGAAATTAATCCACCTTCTGATTCAAAGTCTCAAAACCAGGAGCTTACATAAAGTTGTTTTTTTCCGTAGATTTTCAAAATGGTGTTTTCAAAACACTTTTGAAAAAAAACACACCATGACATGGTGTTTTTCTACAAAAACACAACAATAAAATCACCTTGATTACCAAACACATCCTAATTTATTAGCAGGAGATCTAATTTCCAATATGAGGTTCCATGTAGACGTAAATATTCTCTATTGTAATTATTCTATTCAATTCCATGCTTTAACTAGGAAAAATAATGAGAATTTCTAAATAATTAGACAGGAAAGGACTCACCTGGATTGGGAAAGAACCTTCGACGGTCATTTGGACACGGCAGGAAAAGTACATTTTGCGGATTGAAAATAGCTCGGCAAACCAAACAAAACCACTCCCTTAAAACACCAGGACCCGTGGCTTCCTCGTTCTTGAACTCCATGAAAAGCCCACCATGCAATGTGTGAGCATCTACCCGTCCAATATACTCGTATGATTCAGCCAACAATTGTGACCTGTCAATGAGCATCTCATGTAGGTGCTCATAATCATCTTTTCCCTCCGGGAACAACATCATCACCAAGCTCCTTCTCGACTCAAAATCAACAACATCCCTATGCTTAAGGAGCCAGCGGAGATTCTCATTCTTCTTTGCACGTCTTATAAGAGCATTCACAGAGGACCTTCGGTTTACAAGAACTGCGTGCAGTAACTCAGGGGCACCCTCATAGATCTTAGAGAAACTATGTACATTTGTCAAGACTACCAGAATATGGGACCACCCAGCCCATCGAGCATCACTCTGTACCGGTCCCTTTCCTGCCAGAAAGCTCTCAACTTTCTTAAGACAGTCATCAATCTTCCCCAAGAGCTCGAGAAATATAAAATGGAGGTTAAAGATCCATCCCTCGTAACTGGGATGAGCCCTGTTATCCAGTAGTGACTTTGGAATGGGACTACCACCGTCCATCCATTCCCTCACCGCCCTTCTCATCGCCACTAAGAAACTGGAGAACTCGTTGAGCTCAGTAGGCAAGATGGTCTCGGATGACAGACCCTCAGCAGTGATTTCTGCCAGCTCCTTAACGAAAGGGAACAGCTCCACCACCAAATTTTGAATCTTGGAGGAGTACCCACCATCACCATCACCACCACCACCACCACCACAAAAAGCTCTGGGGGCCTCCAGCAGAGACCCCAGCGTTCTGCGGCACGAAATGTAGAGGTCATCAGTCTTCCCCTTGGTCTCCGAAATGAGTTTGCAGAACTCGAGAACGATAGGCCAGCACTGAACATGAACGGGCTTGGGGAGGAAATCAGCCATGGGATTAAGGAAGAGCCTGATGGTTCGCTCTGCGATCATACTATTGTTCGTAAAGTGAGAGAGGAAGAGGCGGACGAGGGCCGCAGGAGCGCAGCCAACGATGAAGATGTCAAGATAGTCAATGGTTGAGTCCAGAATCTCGCCCTTGGGCCCGGTGGGGACCGAGGCAAGGAAGTCAGTGAGCACGGAGTCGATGTTAGGGATGTGGCGGGGAAGGCGGGTGTTGGATAGGAAGCAGTAAACGCACTTGACGAGATCCTGCACCAGGCGCCAGGCACGGGGAAAGCGAGTGGAGCGGAGCCGAGCAGTGAGGTAGAGCGAAGAGTCAGTCTCAACGGAGCACAGAGCGAGGGTGGAGTCGGGATCAAGCTGGCGGCCGCAGTAGATGATCCGGTGGTCGGCGGGGCAGATGGGAACGCCGGTGATGCTCCCAATTTGCTCGATCACGGACTTCACGGTGGCGGACGGCGGAGCGTGGAGCACCAGGGTCCTCGAATCGGTTCGGACGAAGAAATGAAGGGTCGACGGAGACCATGAGGTCGGAAAGCGAGACGACGAAGAGGAAGATGGAGCAGAGACAGCGGATGATGACGAGGAATGAACCCTAGAGGACGAGGAGACGGAGGAGGAGTTGAGATCGGAGGCGAAGGGGGGCCTGTTGGAGCGCATAGCTAGAGGATCGGAGTGAGGATCGGAGGAGGAGAGGGAGACATAATCGTCAAGCTTGCGCTTCGATGGGAGATGGTGGCTGATACGGGCGATGGCGGTGGAGAAGAGGGAGGACATGGCCGGTGGAGGCGGCGATGATGACGGAGGTTGATCGGCCCCAAAACCCTAACCCTAGCTAGCTCGGCATGGGGGGTGAATTTGGGAGCTGGGGGATGAGAGAGAGAGAGAGAGTGGAAAAGGAGATGCATTTGGGGTTTTTAGGAAGGAAACAAAGAATTTGTCTTCTTCCATTTCTGACACTTGGTCGTGGGCGCCGTTGTTGGGCTGCTACAGTGTTGATTTTGATGGGCTTTTGCCTTAAAACGTTTGTCGTGGAGCATTTTAGGCCCATACAGGGGTCAAGTATGTGGATTATTAACAACAAACAAACGCGAATCTAAGTTTTAGCCACAGTCAAGTCTACGATTAACCAAATTTCGTTACCAACCAAATTCGCCTTTGGTGCTCCCATCTCCCCATCGACCACCGCCTAATCTGATCATTTGTCTGTTTGGTTTGGAGTATTTGAAGTTGTATATTGCTCTAATACGTTCAAATTTCGTCATACACGTTGGTTGTTAGGTTGGATGTACTTGTCATATCCCATCTCTCTCTCTCTCTCTCTCTCTCTCTCTATATATATATATATATATATATATATATATATATATATATATATATATATATATATATATATATATATATATATATATATATATATATATATATATATACACACACACACACACATACTAGGTTTTATGCACATGCAATGCACATGATTAAATATCATGATTAAGTATTTCGGTTTCTTTTTTACTAAAATTTGTTCCTCAGTTCCATTTTGATGGTTTTACTTACTTATGTCTTTAAACTTTAGTATTGTGATTATTATTATTATTATTTTTTATGTTCGTTTAAATGAGTACACTCAATTTAAATTCTCATGTTGATAATTCAATTGATAGGAAACAAATATAATCTGCAACCAATTTGAATTATCATGTTATTTGGACCGACATGAAATCAAGCTTGACCTGATCAGAAAGTATAGTGTTATAAAAGTGGAAAACACTTTAAAAATAGCATTATAAAAGAAAGATGAATAATTAAAACTAATAAGATAAGATGATTGGTTAAAAGTGGGCAAAAGCGACACAAAAGAGAATATGAAGTTTGTTCCTAATCCTTGATATACTTTAAAAAAAATCATAAATTAAAGATTTACGCTAACTCTAGTATACTTTTATGTGATGAAAGCATCCATGTAAGCATATAAAAGTACTAAAAGAAGTTCACAAAATTGCTTCTAAAGATTCCTAATTTACTTTAAAAATAAACTATTCTATAAAATATTCATAAAAGCAGTGTCTTTCATTCCTTCTACTTTATTTTTTATTGAGCCGACATCAATCCTTCTCCACATTTATCTTTTTCAATAAAATTAGACTACATTCAGATCTTTGAAAAGAGATAGTAAACCTTAAATTGGAAGTTAAATTTATGTATCATAATTAAATTTATGTATCTTAATGAAAGAATATCAAACAACCACTCTTTTCTTTGCTAAGTTTTGAAATTCTAGTCATTTTTGTGATTTTGAATTTTTGAGAGTGTATTTTGCAAATTTTGAAACTTTGAGAGTGTTTTCTAAAATTTTAAATTTTAAGTTGGGTGCTTGTAATTTTCATATTTCATGTGTTGGTGATAAGTTTTGAATGTCGGGATATTTCTTGCAACTCTAAAAATTTAAGGGTATTTTTACAATTATTAAAATTTTAGATTGTTTTTAATAACATTTAAAATTTTAGCAGTCTACTAATAATTTCTAGATTTGATATGTACCGGTTATATGTTTTGAAATTTTAGGGTTTTTTAGTCATTTTAATTTTTAAAGGAGTTTTTTGCAACTTTTATAACTTTGGGGTTACTTCTTGTAAATTTTAATTTTTAGGTGCGTGGTGGTAATTCCTTGAATTCATCTTTTTGTTTGCAAGCATTGAAATTTTAGAATTTCGTGGTGCTTTCTTATTATTTAAACTTTTGAGGGTGTTTCTATAATTTTAAAATGTTGACGGTGTTAATTGCAGATTTTAAATTCTTGAGGCTGACTATTAATTTTCAGATTTCATGCTTGTTATTTAAGTTTTGAATGTCGGGATTTTTGTGTAATTTTAAAATTATGAGGGTATTTTGTGTAATTTTGAAACTTTTGGGTTATTTTGTAATACTTCATATATTATTATGTTAGTTCTTTACCTTTACAAATTAATATCGTGGAATTATTTCATGTATTTTATTAATCTTATTTTTTAAAATTATTAAGTCAGTAGGTAGTTTAGATGGGATTAGGATAGGATATAATTGTGATTAGGATAGATTAAGATTTAAACGAAATATCCAAAATAGTGAATGGTGAAGGTGGTTCACATGGGATTAGGATATGATATAATTATGATTAGGATAGATTAAGATTTAAACGAAATATTCAAAATATTGAAGGGTAATATTGACCATAAAAAGTTTTTCCCGAACTCGTACTTTTAAAGAGAGTATGAGATATATATATATGAGATTAATGGGTATCATATGACATAGGAGGGGATTCCCTCATATACAATGTTGTGGCACAATCTCCACCAAGTATGGTTATGAGTCATTCTCTCTCCTACTTTATTGACTTGGTGGAGATTGTGTCACATCATTGTATATGAGGGAATCCTCATATAGCATATGATACTCATTATTCTATATATATATATATATATATATATATATATATATATATATATATATATATATA
>CM022705.1:40775405-40820405 GCA_012295165.1 Asparagus setaceus
TAATTTGAAACGAGTGTTTGTAGTTGTTAAAGCTATTTTTTTTCATATTGCCCTGTGAAAAAGCAAAGCTAAAGCTTTTTTTTCTTCTCTTTTTTTACAGTAGAAATTATGAAGGGAAGACACGATGCTTTTTTTTTGTTGCACGCCGGAGAAAACAAATATGGAGGAGAAGAAAGAGCACCAACTGCATCTTGGTTTCAATTTTTTTGTTTATACCAAACCTACCCTTCTTAACAAATAAAGAATCTTTTATTTGGTCAAGATCTTGATGAGATCTTTCATCTAACGGCTACAAACTTTGATGAGATCTTTTTAATAGAAACACATCTTCTTTCCCAGATCCAGTCACTTAACGCCCTCTCCTTCCACCTCTCGCCACTTCAAATTCATCCATTTCTACCAACTCACAATAGACGAGGATACTAAAGGAGCATAACGTCAGCGAGGATGTGCTCCTTGTGGGTACTTTTTGGGTTTGGAAATATGGATTTGGGTGATTTATATACAATTTAGATCTTATTATCAATTTAGATTTTATAATTTTATTAATTTGGAACTATGGATTTGGGTGTGGAATTGGAAGAAATATTCCAATAAATTTAAAAAAACAAGTGAAACTAACTTAGAGCTATTTATAGGAATTAGAAAGCGTAAATAACAATTTTAAGGGCTTATTTTAAAATATGAAAAGATCTAAGCGACCAATATATTACAAATCCTACGCATTAAAGCTATCATTTCTACACCAATTGAATATTCTATGGTAACGAGAAACAGCCGTCATCCCCTTTCAAGATATGTGCCAAAGAATAAAGAACATGAACTCCATATTTCTTTTGTATCTCCTGATTGTTGGACAACAATGTCTTTTTTGTTTTCCTTTTTTGAATTTGTTTATTCCTTTTTTTTTGTAAACATCTTAAAGCTTGTATGAATTTCAAACTTATGAATAAACCAACAAGTTCAAAAAGATGGTTGTCTGAGTAGTAGAGGTAGCGGGAGTGATTTGTCCAAATGTGATGATTTACGAAAAAGAAATAAATAAACAAATTTAAAAAGATGGTTGTCTGGGTAGTAGAGGGTAGTGGGCTTAATTGTCCAAATGTATGTTTGACCTTACCTGGGATGTGTATATCTAGAGGCTTAATTGTCCAAATGTATGCTTGAGCTTACCACATGTTTATTTCAACAAGATGGACAACTATAAAATAGGAGTATGAATAGAGGAGAGCACTAGATGTAATTTTAGTGCAGGTCTTCATGCATAATAGTTAACTCGTCAAATGACGGTTTGACTTTAAGTTAAACCTCACGTGAGGTTTTGTTAGTCCCTGGGTAATTTTTACTGTGTGGGAGGTTAAGGATTTGGGGGGCTAATTTAATATATCAAGATTTGGGTGCCTAATATCAAAATGCAAGAGATTTGGGGGACTAATATTGAAAAATCTCTTATATTTTATTAATATTTTTGTAAATAAATATATATTATATAATATGTAAGTTTGAAATTCATATAAGTTTTAAGATGTTTTCGAAGAAAGGATAAAAAAATTCAAAAAGAAGGTTTACGATTTAGGAATAAACAAATTGAAAGAGGCGGTTTATGAAAAAGGAATAAATAAATTCAAAAAGATGGTTGTCTGAATAGTAGAGGGTAGCAGGCATAATTGTCCAAATGTATGTTTGATGATCTTACCTGGTATGTGTATATGTATGTATGTCGCATATGTACCTTGCTGTATAGGGATTAATCACCCAAATTATGTATATGTATATATGTCCTTGCTGTATGAGGATTAATCACCCAAATTATGTATGTTTGTATGTCACATATGTATGTATATGTGCCCCATGTATTGTATAAGTCATCCTCTCGCGCTGCTTGGCCTCATCCAACCAATCTTATTGCTCCCACTTGGGTTACAAGCCCGAGTTACCAGGCTCAGCGGTTAGCTAAGTTGGATTAGTTAATAAAAATACTATTAATCACTCCCACGCACCCGATGTGGATTAAAAAGCTGACCGAATCGAATACAGGATCCAAATCTCGATCCGAAGGAGAGACGACGGCAGCGGTGTTGATCTTATTGCCCTCGTCCTCCTCCTCTGACGCAACTCCGGCAATGACGTCGATGGTGGAACTACAATAACACCGGCGATCCGCTGCCTCCTCAGAATATGACGTGGGAGGTCGTTAAAGGTATTCATTTTTGGCTATGCATTCTCCCTGTTTGTTTAAATGCCTCACTCATCTAAATTTATTCCGCCTCTTCTGTTTCTTTAAGTTATTGGCTTTTAATTGACTCATAAAAATCTCAACGGCCTATAAGGAAGTCTTACATGAAGATTTCAATTCATTTTGATGTCGATCTATAAGACCATTGTTGCTTTGACCTCAAGCTTAATTGTACCTACAAATGGAGAATTGCTCTTTGATCAATAGAATATGCTGGAATCTAATGATCTCAAATCATATGAACCTGGCAATGAATGATACATAAATTCATTGAGGATCACCTGTAGGTTTGTTTCCTATTTGAGATGCTATTCAAGCATATGATTTGAGCCATTATATTACAGTGCTTAGTGTATGTTTTCCGGAAAAAAAAAAATCATCTGTCGTTGTCTTACCTTTTATTTTTAACATATAAAGACACAGAAAAAAGATCATTAATTGTTCTTCATGGTCTTTGTATATCTATTAAAGTAGCAAACATGCAGCCTTATTTTGTTAGCTCTCAAGTTTTCTTGATTATAATTGTATAAAATTAAGATTTTGCTCATATTGTTTGTTGTTGATGAACCTCTGTTATACACTTCGCAACCAAGTGGTGGCAATCGTACACTTTTTGCTTACAGGAATGAGAGAAGAAAACAGAGTTAAAATATATAATAAAAAAAAGAGGAAGAAGAAGAAGAAAAATTCTCTACAACTCTAATTCATCTCCTGAAGAACCAATATGAAAATAGATTGGAAACAGTCTCTTCAGGAACAAAAAGAGGATTCTAGTTACCAGACAATTGTGTGGCATTTAATATTTTAAAAAAAAATCCATTTTGTTAATTTTCATGATTCTAAGCCTAATAGGCGGACAATAGAGAGGGGAAAAAATGATAAAAGACACCCTTTAGTAAAATCTCTCTTTTGTTTGAGAAACTATTCAGTAGACCATGCAAGGGTTGCATATATAGGGATAAGTATACAAATTCGAAGTTTATTATCACTTTGGTGCACCAACTTTCTTATTAATGGGCAACATCTATTGGATAATGTTTGTTCTTGGTTTACATGAAATCAATTAACGGTCCACTCGATGAGTTAAAGATCAATTGTGAACTGATGAACTTATAGAGTCCGAATGAACCAAATTGCTTCAAAATTAAACTAATAGAAAGCAGGAGGATAGAAGGAATAAGAAGTGGCAAAGGAACAATCTGCCTGTTTACCTGGGGCATCAAGTAACTGTGATAAACTAACACATAAACTGATAAAACCTAAAACTAAAGTTTACTTCCACAGAACCCTTTTGCCAAATGATAAACCTCCATCACCTCTTCTCAGCTTTCACCAAATACATTCTCATGATCATATCAACAAGTTCTCAAACATAAATAGCATAAATACTATGACAAACTATAATATGGCCTATCTCAGTAGACCTTGGCTGCTGCTCCTCTGATATGGGCCGACCCACAAAGCATGAAGCAACCACTATTGGAGCCCGTCCCATGGCCAGTATTACTGACACAATACTGATACTTTCCCTGTCCTGGCCTTGGTCGAGAACCAATGATCTTGTGGAGCTCTCATCGACCACATGGGACCTCTTCTTGTATTGACTACTAACACCAAGACCATGCTTCATGTCTGCAACTAGCCGCCACATGGTCATCGACACTGCTTCAAGAAAGAATAAGAGAACAATTAGGCCAGTTTCTGTTTTTCTTTCTTTCTTATGCCTCTTGCTCTGTGCTTGGCTTGATAATAGAATGGTGGAAGAGGTAGTGGTGGCAGACTACTTTATAAGCAAATGCTTTGGATACTGACAATGTGTTACTCTGTCCTATTGCGGTGTTTCAATTATCTCGTATTCATAGGATACTTTTAATCAATTCCTTATTGATCCCATAATTTAAAAGTTTGTAGGTGATCATGAGCATCTAGTGGATAGACTTGCTGTAGATAATGACAATGGATGGATAATTTCAAGTCCTTGATTGGATGTACGAAACGTGTCATAAAAGTATCTAACTAGGGAAAAGAGCCTTGATGCTAGGGATTGGACGATAATAGGTTTATAACAGAAAACAGTGTTGTTAATGAATTGTTGCTCGAAAAGTACCCTAATATTTATCAGATTGAAGCTCAAAGAGGAATACGGAGATGGGAAGAAAAGTACATAATTAAAATTTTAGTGGCTAGGCCTTTAGAAAAGTGAGATTGTATAGAATAAGTAAGGAGAAATCACTTGAAGTGTTGAGGATTATTTTTGATGGAAGGTGTTGATTGTTAGTTGGTAATTTGGTATCTTGAGAAACATGAAATATATTAGTTTCAAGCTGAGGGGCCTCCTTCATCATATCAGAGATGACCATGGTTTCAAATCCGATGGTCTTTTAATTACTGCTCACTAGTTGGATAGTTATTTGACATAGAAAGAAGTTCGATTTCTTCTGGGCAAATATGAAATTCCATAACATGTTGGCCTAATTTTGATTTTCATGACATATGAGTTTGATCAGATGCTTGACTGAAACAAATTGGGAATCTGTACATTTTTCACTGAAGGATATCTTCTGTTTTGTTCCCAGTAACAGAGGATGAGGGGGAAGCTGTTAAAGCTTCAACATTTCTGAGGATAGAAATTTGCTTATGGCTTGTGGCTGATTATTGACTCATAGCTTTTTGCCTAATGCAGAGGCAAACTTCTCCATGATGATATTGCAATTAGTTGTTTTGTAAAAAGAAATTTCCTGGAAATGATTGGAAAATAGACCTATATTTCTTTGCCAACCAAAAGAAACCTTTTTTTTTTTTTTTTTTTGACAAGAGAACATTGGCTAGACCTGTCAGGTACCAGGCAGTAGCCCTGAGTTTGAGCATTGCCCACCACAGGGGAGCCACTCCTATTACTGGGGGCCCAACCACCACATGATTGGTCATCCATTTGTTGGGCGTGGGGTGTTTGCAAGCCCAACATCCCAAGCCCGAGAGTGCTAGTCAAGTAACACCTGGGCCCCCATTAACTTCATCAATACCAGGTAAATGTGAGAAGGGGAATCGAACTCAGGCACTCAGGGGATACCTGAGCTCACCCCTTCGTGGTTACATTTTCTTGTATTCGACGCTCAAAAGTACAGATATTTGCAGTCTCAGCAATATCTGGGTACATAACACCTCTGTTTGATTGACAAAAACCATGCTGATCTTTTAGCAACTTGCTCAGAGGTACGCACTCTACATACTGCTACGTATACTCTACAACAAATTTGAAAGAGTTCATGTTGGGATCAAACGTAGTAATCAACTATAACTTCTAAAGAGTGATGACTACCTAATCCGATTGCTTCTGTTAGGAGCACCCCAGATGGATATGAATTGGGTTTGGAGTCTTGTCTCACATCATCATCATATTTGTTTATATGATCAATGTTATCCTACGAAGTTCTACGATATTATTTTTCAAACATGATGCATTAGAAACAAGAAAGGGTTACTAATACCTGATTAGAGAAGGGATATAATGAAGTCAAAAGGTCAAATAGGATCTAATTAATATATGATATGATCACAACAAGAAACATAATCTAAATGAGACACAATTATAGCGTGTCAATATATACATAATACTAATAGAGCTCTCTGCCTACCATGCATCGTCTATGCTTGTGAATGGAGCTGTTATTTTTCCATTTTCGTGCAAAGCGTGTAAAGTACGTAGATTTGTATTTGCACTTTGACTAGTATAATTAAGAAAATCAGGCTACTTCTTTTGTGTTTCGTTCATCTTCAAGCTTGGTTTGGGTTTAGGTTCAAAGGACCTTGGTGTTGACATCAAGTAGAGGCCTTGCATGTTTCATGCTGACAGCTCGCTAATTACAAAAAAAAAAAAAAGGGAACATCACGCCTTATTACTGTTGTAAAGAATGATTAGCATCTCATTATGTTCTGTAAATAAGTAGTCTTTGATGAGAGTTTCCATTGTAATTAAGGAGAGTTAGAGATAACATTTGTGCTCATCCAGTAGTTAAGGATTTTTCTCCACTTTTTCTTATGAGTTTATATTCTCGGGATTTGATAGTAAGGGTTCGTAACATTTGTACTCTATCAAATTCTAATAGAATCTCATGCATAACCCATGGATCATGGATGCAGACCTCCATACCACATTAATTATATTCTTATGGGGAGTTTGGTAGCTTGTAAGTTGCAACTATTACTTGTATGGAATCAAGACGTTGCAATTGCTATTGCAAATAACTACAATTGCCACTGTTTGATCCAATTCTAAATTTTACAGCCTACAGAAGCAATTGTAGCGGCGGCTCTTTGTTTCTACTTACAACTTTCATCTGCTACTTGTTTTCGCTTGATAAATTGAAAAAGAAATGTTAGCTGAAAATTTTCATTTTTTGGATATTCTAAGCATTTAAATATATTTTAAAATTAATGTTTCTTATTTTGTTGGAAACTATTTTACATTATTTTTAGATTTTTAATTATTTAGAAATATACTTATTAAAGTTTGAAAAAAAGGAATTAGTTGAATTTTCCAAATTTAAGATTTTTATTTTGTGTTTTTATTATTTTATTTATTAAAATAAAAATAATATTCCTTTTAAAATATCATGATAATATTTTTGGAAAAATGTTCCCTGACTTCTTAAGAATAGTTTATTAAAAATTAATAATTTTTAAAAATTGATTTTTGGAAAAAGTTGAGTTTTGAAATATCATGATTGTTTGAAATAAATATGATTTTATAAAAATGTTCTAGAAAATAGGTACTTTTTGAAAATATTTTTTTCAAAAGGGAATTTATCTTGAAAAAATGGTTTTTCATTTTAAATTTTCTTTAAAGTATGGTGATTTTTATTTACTTTCTTCCAACTGCAGTGCAACATATAGGATTTCTAGTTCAGCCAAATTGTTGCAATTGAGAGAGTTTTCTAATTGTAGTTGCAATTGCAAATAGCCAATTGCTGTTAGAGTTGGGAAGACACATTAAGAAGATGGACTAGGCTATCTAATTGGACCTAATTGACTCAAAAGGATTAATCCTATTTGGGTCATGAGTCCAAGCATATTTAATAATCTATCTGAACCAAACTCACTTAAACCGAATGGATGCGAGTCACATACTACAAATCCCATCTTAGCTTGGATCTAGTTGAGTCCAATTAGAGCTCAGAACAACATGATTGGCTAATGGAGATGGCGTCTTAATTGTTTTGCAAATGAAGAGAGTCACACCATAGCCAAATGTGAAAGCATATGCACTCAAGGGAGTCTGAACTTGTGCTGGACCAAGTTAAGTGACCAGCAAATATAATGTCGCATGCGCTCCACCTTGAGCTCTAACCAATGCAACATAATCTCAAAGTAAACAAAGCATTCAACCAAGACTCATCAAAACCATGGGCTCTGATACCAATTTGTTAGAGCTGGACATGCCTATTATAGAGATAGACTAGGCTAATCTATTTGGATCCAATTGACTAAAAACGATTAATCCTATTTGGGTCATTAGTCCAAACATGTTTAACTATCTATCCATATTACTCTCTATCCGATGTGGGACTAAATCCCACCCCATGTCTTTCCCAAACAAAACTCCACTTAAACCGAATGGATGTGAGGCACATGCACTATACAGTTACAATGAAATAAACATTTGTAACTAGAGAAAAATGGCCCAGTTGCAACCTCCATTTGTAGTCCAAGAAATGGTCCCATAATGTTTCTTGTTTTAATTTATCGTCATGTTTCTTGTGTTTGAATGAGATTAGGATCCTCTCCACTATCAAAAAGTAGTAGAGAGACCACTATTTTTATCACAACCGTTGATTTATCTAGTGGATGATTATGATTCATTCTAAATATAACACTGTCAATGCCGCCATAAATTGCTTTCATTTCTAATCTACACTCAAAGATAAATCACAATCATTCACTAGATAAATCAGCAGTTGTGATATAATAGTGACATCTTCACTATCTTTTTTGTTAACGGAGAGAACCCAAATCCGTATGCATGGACAATTAGACTTCCATATATACATTGTGATTCATTGTATTTTATGTAGGCTCTTTTCTTTATCTGTGTACGAATGATGGTTTCTGTACAAATATACATAAATTTTGTTTCAGTTTCAGCACTAACTTAATTTTTATTGAATATTCTATAAAAAAATTTTGTTATTGAATAAATCACCAAAATAATAATAATAATAATAATAAAATAAAATAAAACTCTTTGTATCCATAAAATTTGATCCAAAAACTACTTTGTACTTTTGGATTTAAAGGTAACCGCGAATGTGCTATTAGGTTTAGTAGAATAGTTTCGACTGCATTAGTGGAAATAGTTTCAATAGAAAACATCATATGTTTGTTGAATTTGAATTCATACCTACCAATGAGCTCAATATTTGGAACATCGCTCTCTTCTTGTTAATATGATGGAAAGATCCCTCCTTGTTTGTGAATGTAGGCCTGGGTTGTGGCCGAACCACAAAACAGGCCCAACAAGTTTTTGTCTCAAGATATCAGGCCTTAGCTAGCCCATCAAAATCATTCACATTTCTTGGTCAATATCTTAAGTTTACATAGATCACATCAGCATTGCATCACCATGATATCATCTCAAGCTGAGAAGACCTTGAAAGATTCATTTTCAATTCATTACCCCAAGTTGGCTTCCAACTCGATGCCCCCCAATCAAAGCAACATAATAATACAATAAAAAAAAATTAAAACCTTTGACCCGACAAAAAATCTAATAAAAAAGGAAAACACGCCTCTCACATAACGGACCAACCCAACAGAGAGTCCAAAAAAATCCTTAAAACAGTATCTCCTCCCAACTCTATAAGAAGCCAACCACCCTTCTCCTCCTCTCTCAAAATTGTAATACATCAAGAGAGAGGGAGAGAGATGAGCGAAGCAAAAGCTCAATGTAGTAGTGTTCATAAGCCAAGACAGGTTGTGAGAAAGTTTCAGGCCAAGCCTCAGCATGAAGGCCAAGGTGCCATTGTCAGAAGAAGCATTGGCAGGTATTTATTGACTCTCTCTCTCTTGAGAATTTTTTTTTTTTTTCTATTTGTGGCTTGAATTTTCAAGAGTTACGGCTAATTACATTGGTGATTTGGGGTTTTGGTAGATTTGAACTCAAGTACTTTGATCCATTCCTTGTTCTGGATGAGTTCTCAGGTTTGTGTGGGGGATTAGAATGTAATGAGATGGCTTAAATTAATTGCGAGATTAATTTGAACTTTGGATTCATGTGTTTTTTTTTTCCCCTCTGTTTTTATTTTCAGTTACGGCTCCTGCTGGGTTTCCTGATCATCCACACAGAGGTATAATTAGTGAAACCAATCTTTTAGTTCCCTATTTATCTATTTATGTATTAATTTACTCATATTTATTATTTGCTCACAAGTTTTTTTTTTTCTTTTTCCGTTCTCAGGTTTTGAGACTGTCACTTACATGCTAGAGGTACATATCTCCTCATTGCATTATTTGATCTTTTTTCCCCTCCAAAAGGCATTAAATTGACACTCTAAGAAAATTATAGATAAGAGTAGTGCTAGAATTTGATGCACACAATGTTTGCAAATGATAATTTGCAATCTTCATCTGCAGAGAAGTCTCTGCTCTCATTTGCTTTTGTATGTAAACGGCAGCTCATTGTATGAAAAAAGTCCCGAAAGTAAAGCACATTGAAATATTTCAGGGAAAGTACACAATAGATTTATGTTCAAATTGATTAAATTCATCAGCATTTTTTACAACAATTATGAAGAACTCAGACTGACAAATAAAATTAAAATAGAATTTGAATATATGTAGCATGCAGACCCTTTTTTTTTTTTTTTTACCTGTGGGGTCCACCAGCATCTTTTTTTTTTGTCCCTCCTCTCTCGAGCATCTATTGTTAAGTGGTTACCCATCATTTGGTGCGCCAGCCATACTTTTGACTCCCTTAAAAATGCTTGCTTAAACCATAATTATTAATTATACTTG
The DNA here is from genome assembly GCA_012295165.1 of Asparagus setaceus. NCBI lineage: Eukaryota > Viridiplantae > Streptophyta > Magnoliopsida > Asparagales > Asparagaceae > Asparagus > Asparagus setaceus. The sequence goes on from CM022705.1 coordinate 40,785,652, forward strand.
TTTTAGAAACAGATGGTAGTTTATCGTAGGCAATATTTTAACAGAGGTTTTATTTTTATTTTACACAATACTTGCATGAATAGTATTCTGATTTCCTTTAGTTCATCTACCCCAGTTTTGTGTTAATTGTTTTTCTTAATAATTCACTGATCTGTAACATTTGTTACATCCAATTTAGTCGTGATAAGTATATCGCGGTGTTTTCTACCAAATGTAAATCCATATACGATCATCGTCTAATATGTCACTAATCAAGCATTGACAATAAGTAATTTAAACACAGTATTTGTTGCTACAGCTCCACTTAATTAATAACTATTATAGAGATGTAACGACAATGTTTTCGTAAAATAATGTTCTGTGTATCTTTGGTTCATCTATTCAATTTAGTACAATTATTATAGGGAGGAGTGACACATGAAGACTTTGAGGGGCATAAAGGAACTATAAAGGCCGGCGACCTTCAATGGATGACTGCCGGTCGCGGCATCGTACACTCGGAGATGCCCTATGGGCCGGGGCCCGCTAAGGGACTGCAGCTGTGGATCAACCTCTCTTCCAACAAGAAAATGTGAGTATGTATTATTACTATTTTTTTTTAATTTGTCATTAGCTTATACACGTTATTAATAATAAAGGTCTCTTTCAACCGCTTTTTTAGCCCACAGAAATTTAGTTCGTCAGTATCTTAGAAGTTTCATTGCAACCACGTAATCTATTGAGAAAGCAACATGATTATCTACATAGTGCGCAAGGAATTTGGTGCTCAAATGATGGCTTGCGGTGTCCATGACCATTTTATGACGTCATGATGATCCAAATGATTAAATAACATTTTCCAAACAACAAATCCACTTCTTCCTTATCTTAATCGGATGTTTATAGAATAAAAATGATTAGAAGAAACAAAAAAAAAAAAGCTAGTGGAAATGCTTTGGAATATTACTGATTAAAAATAAATTATAGTTACAGTATAGAAACCATACCTTTTTGTTAATCATGCAAATCTTAAGGGGACTTTCTGTAATTTACCCATTTTTCAAAACATAAGTTTTAGTGTTTAAACATTCCCACTGCCTTTTCTTGTGCTGTGTAGGATTGAACCAAGGTACCAAGAATTGCAGAGCAAGGAGATTGCATTCGCCTCCAATAACGGCGTCGACGTCCGGATCATAGCCGGAGAGTGTATGGGCATTAAGTCTCCGGTGTACACCCAGACTCCGACCATGTACTTGGACTTCACTCTCGGGCCTTCAGCCCATTTAAGCCAACCGATCCCACCCACATGGAACTCCTTTGTTTACATTCTGGAAGGGGAAGGGATTTTCGTGTCCGAAAACTCCGGCCCAATAAGCCCACACTACCTTCTACTTTTGGGCCATGGAGATGGGCTTCTAGTGTGGAATAGGGCTTCAAAGCCCCTTCGGTTTCTCCTCGTTGGCGGTCAGCCTTTGGGCGAGCCCGTTGCACAGTTGGGCCCATTTGTTATGAATACAGAAGAAGAGATTGATCAGACAATTGATGATTTTCAGTATTTTATTAATGGATTTGAGAAGGCCGAGCATTGGAGATCTGAGTCAATGGTGGACCTTCAAGTTTAGATCGTAGAACTACATTCTCTTCAGGCAATAGTTTTTTTTGTACTAATGAATAAAAATTCTTTCTTATTTTTTCTTTTGAATTTATGAATTGTTGTTGTTATCATGATTTTTAATTATTCCAAAATTAAATGCTATGATTTTAAAATTTGTTAGATACAAGCTTTGCATACTCATAGGTCTCATTATTGAGAATATAACTTGTTTTCTTTTAATTTATTGATGGCAAAAGCCGGAGAGAAATTGAAGGGTCCAACACCCAATTGCGCAAATATTGAAAGAAAAGAAAACTGCAGTGAAACAAAGGGGTTTGACTCTTCTTCATTTTCACCGGTGATGATAGAGAAAATCATAATAACCTTCTAAATTATCAACAGTTAGGATTAAAGACATAATTTCTCCTGCATACTTACAGTGAAAAGGATATAAATCACAAACAATGAGAGGATTCTTTTGTTTAAGTTTACTGTAACAAGTGGATAGATACTAAGACATGTTACGTTAAACAAAAGGCTTAATGGCACTTAAATACCCAATTGTTTTGCCACCTTTATAATTAAGTATCCTAAGTTGTGAAAAGTAGCACTTTAATATCCAAAGTTGTAAAAAAGTAGTACTTTAATACCCTAAGTTTCATATATGTCGCAGGTGCAATTCAGACCTGGGCTGCTAATGCAAGTGAAATCAGGACATGTACGGGTTCCTCGACTCCCTCTTGGACCTTAGTAGCACAAGTAGACGTATCTTTTAAAGCTAAACCAACACATAAGCAACAAACAACTAAGTAAATGACTTGATTCATACTGGCCTTAGCTCCTAACCACTAAATTGAAACACGAGCAAACAATTTCGATCGCAATGTAAATGACCTGATTTGAACTAGATTGGTTTTGAGTTAGTTTGGGTTGAATTGGCAAGAGCCAACATCAGCTTTCATCACAACTTAATGTAACAAGGAAATAGGTAATGTTGCATCACAACTTATTTGTAACAAGGAAAAGGTAATGTTGCTATGGTAAATTCTATTGCCGCGTTCAAGATCAGATCTCCATTTAAGCCCCAGTGATCGTATCAACCCCATAAAAATTTATGATTGAAATCAAATAAACTTCAGATTCAATCATCGCAAAAATATTGAAGGCTTAACCAAGCATGGGTGAGAACGTACTAGTTTTTAAACCAAACTGAACCCTATCTGAGTCTAAAGCCTGATTAATAAATATTTATTTACACTACTTACCTCAAGTGTCAGATAATGTTATAGCCCATTTTCACATCAAGCAGACCAAATTTACATTGTCACCTCAAGCAGACCAAATTTATATTTTTCTATGTTAGATTGACCTTGTTTCTTTCCTCCATTTTTGTTTTTCAATAAAGTTAATTGTTTAATGAACAGGTAACTCGGTTACTCTGTGGGGATCCTCTAAACCCACATTTGCTCCTCCTCAGTGTTTGTGCGACAACCACATTCGTCAGCATGTGGATGCAAAACACAGCAGCAGCAGTGATGACGATGCCAGTAGCCACTGGAATCATTCAAAGACTCCCAAAGGAGAATGATATCAAGTTGCACCAGTTCTCTAAGGCAGTGACACTAGGCGTAATCCAGTCAGCAGCTATTGGCAGGATGAGCACGCTTACTAGTACTGGTGCTAACCTCATATTGTGAGGGATGTGGGGTAGTTCTTTCCCAGCAGAGATACCCATCAGTTTTAGTATTTGGTTCTTCTTCAGGTTTCCTCTGGCATTGGCTATATTCTTTTCTCTATGGGGTGTGCTATGCCTTTTTCATATCCCAAAAGGTTCTCAGAATGTGCTTTCTGCTTATTTGGATAAAGGGAGCTTGAAGAGAGAACTTTCAATTATTAGGTAAGGATGGCATTGGTCTGAACTATCAATCCGTTATTGAGATATAGAAGAGAATGTGTTTATCGAGTTATCTAACAGCTGTGAGACCTAATTTCATGAACAACTTTAGACTGTTCACATGACATAATAAGCGGGAACCATTCACATATATTTTCCACATTGTTCACAGTAACGAATTTAAAACATGTGCACGAAAAGTTTATGTTTTAGTAACTTATTCAGGTATTTATAGCAATACCTATCAATAAAATGACTAGTTACTCTTAAGATAAGGAAACATACACTTTTGTGGTTCTAGTCATTACATATTTTCAGTGTAGTTTGTGCATGTGCGCGTGCACGTGTGTTCAAGTGTGTGCGTGTGCACATGTTTATGTTCAAGTGTGTGCATGTGCACATGTGTGCCAATAAAGATCTGTCTGCATGCATTTGCATGCGTTTCTACACGTATATAGGGATTGCTTCTACTGTTCCTCATGAACACAGTAGATGACAAGCATATGATCCATAAAATTGCCAAAATATTCAATGCACTTCAAACAGATATAATCCATGCAATTCTCAGAACCAGCTATCATAAGTATACACCAATTATTACACTGGAAGATCGAAAGTAACTATTTTCTCATTGGAAAAAATTTATTCATTTGTAAACATGTGGTTTTACATAAGGTAGAAATTTTTTCTCTCTTCTATCTTGAGAGAGGTATGATTACGTATATCATGGTGAATGTTGTTTAACATTATAATATACATCTTTCTTAACAGAACAAGATTAAATCCCACATCTCTACAATAAAACACGGTTAGATTTTTTAACTCGCAAGAATTATGTATAAAAATTTTTAAAAATAATTTCTCAGCTGTCTATCCTAGAGATCATCTGTTTCTGCATTTTTCCTTTTTACCAGGACCAATGGATTTTTCTGAGAAGATGATTCTAACTGGATTTACAGTAAGGCTATCACTAAAACTCTCTAGTCTCTGAAATTCTTTGACCATAAGCAACAGATTTTCACATATCACCTACCAATTACCAATACTACCTATTTTTGTTTTTTTAACGCACGGTGTTTGTATGCAGTCATTGATAGTTTAATGGATGATAAGCAACATAACAGAGAAACTCCCCAGCTGGGGATCTCTACTTCATGGCCTTGTGGGTGATGGAACTGTTAGTGTAAGTATCCTCAGCAGAAAGTAAAAACCTAATAAATAAATTTACAGAAGAAAGGAAAAATTTTGAACTAACCTTTTTGTGCAGATAATGATGGCAATGTTGCTGTTCATGATTCTGAACAAAAAGCAAGGAGAGAACTGGAACAAGTGCGAAAAGATCCCATGGGTATTGTCTTACTGGGTGCTGGTTTTGCCATAGCTGACGGAGTATGCTCAAGTGGCCTTGCAGATGTACACTCTGCCAATCTGAGCTTCGTCTCAGCAGCCCCACCACTTACAGTATCTGCACTTGTCGGCTTCTTAAGCAGCACAATTACTGAGTTCACATCTAATAATGCCACAGCTACTCATGTCATCCCTCTCCTTGCCCAACTAGCCAAGTCCACCACTGGGTATATTAACATCAAGGATACAATAAAGGACGGTTTGCTTCTGAAGATTGCAGGGATTGGAGCTCTATCACTTCTCATGCCCACGTTAGGTAAAGCATTTCCATATTGCGGCCAACCGCATATTTATGCTATTTTTCTCTGACAAAATTCTTCTCTGTCTCCATGCGTGCAGGTGGATTTGTTTTCGGGATGAAATAAATGTTTAAGGGGCTAATTTTGTGAGTTAGTTTGTACAGTACATTGTTTCTGAAGGAAAAAGATAGGCTAAACTCCTAGTTGCTTTTCTATTGAGGTGTTTCTACAATGTTCTAAAGATTCAAGATGGGGAATTATTATGATTAATAAATATTTTGAAGAGAAGGTCAGGGATTAATTTAACCATGAAATATACAAGAATAAAGAGGCACACACTGAAACTGCCAAAAATATGACATATGTGATACGTAAATGATAAATGGAATTACTCATCTAAAATTCAATCGGAAAATTAAAAATGGTCTAGCAAGCATTATCAGATGATTACTTTAATATTTCTTACAAAATATTGTTTTATGCTGAGAGAACTACTAAAGAGGAGCTACTAAATTAAGGCTTGAAAAGAAAACAAACCTCATCCTAGTTCAAGATTTAAGATTTTGATCTAGGCCCATAACACAGGTTGGTCAGGGTATCTTGGATCCTGAAGTAGATCTTACATAGACCTCAATCACTTGTAGCCTTAGGACCCCTAAAACCAATTTAACAACAGATTTTTTTTAACTTACTTGGAACAAATGAATAATTTATCATATACATTTACGTATATCAGCATTATTCTTGAGGAAATGAATAGTTCACATATACATTTTCCCAACAATTCGCAGATACATAATAAATTTATCATACAAAGAAAAATACATGGAGTAAATGAAAAGACCTTTTGATAGTTCTAAGTGAGCAAAAGTGTGCTTACTGTGTTTGCAAAACGTATTTCTGAAATCTGGAAATGATTCTCTATACAGAGGTTCGGTTCTCAATGGAAGACTGGATTTTATCAATAAAATTTTCAACAGTCATGGTCCCAAGCTCACCACCAAACCTAGACCTAATCGTTACTGTATGGGTCTCAACTTCTTTTGGTCCAACAACTGCCATCAGAGGAATTTTCTGTTTTTCTGCATTCCTTATTAGCTTTGGCAAACGCTCACCATGGCAAAGATCTGCACGGATGCCACTGGATTTCAGCTTTAATACTACCTCACTGCAGTATTTCACCTGAAACATTGATATTATTTGGTTTAGATGCCAACTTAATTGAACAAAAGCTGCTGAAACAAGACGGGATAATATTACTCAAGCCACAGTTCTTATCAAACTAGACCCGTAGAAATAACGCTTCACAAGACTCAAAACTCAGTTGTTTTAAGTATAATCTATTTTTCTTTGTTAAATCATGTCCAATATCACTACACAAAAAGGACCAATGAACAAATCTAAAATAATATGGCAAACCACTAAAACTTTGCTTCTGGTTACTCTACTATGAGGAGACTACCGAGAAAAGGTACATATTCTAGATGTGCAGGACATAACATTCAAATATTACCCCTGACCAACATAATAAAAAGTAAAAGGAGGGATGGGAAATAACACTTTTAGTAATTTGATTGAGTTAATTATTATTTGGAAAAAAAATGAAACTATGATTTCCAATATGTGCACAGCACAGCAGTCGAACTCTATGGATTAAAAGGTACAAGTAGCCTGGCCCGGCTTTGGTTCAGCATCAGGCCAATGAACTTCGGATGAAGCTGACACAACGTACAACATCACATAAGAATGACTTTCTTTATCAACAGAGGCTTCATTGTTTTCTTAGCATTTGTTGTATAGTCAAAGTAGTACTATTGTGTAAATCCAACAAAAAAAAAAAGGCTCAAATCACACACTACACCACTTTTCAGTACAGTGCATCTATGTAGCACAGACACTTCAATGCCCAAACCTATTCCTTGTCAGACACGTGTCCAACACAATATGATACTTCTATTTTATGTGCATCTTTTAAAATTTTCAATTTGCTAATTATCTCTTATCTTGTCCATATCCATGTGACATGTATATGAAACACAGTTTTTCCACTGTATGGCTCCACATGTACGCCTCTAGGCATTTTCAAAGAGACCCACTTCAAGAAATGAGGCAAAGTGCAAGCCTCGGATGAAAATTACTAAACGAATAGGCATATATTCTAATATCTTCTTGGATGCATGGTCATGCGAACCGGGGCGGGGGCTCTGACACAAAGTCGAAGGCTCTCGAATGTTTTGCCTTTGACACCAATCCGGATCTGATCAAAAAGTATGAAGTTCTTGATATTGTGAACTTTGGCGGGTGCTCGAATTTGATCGGGATCTGAAAGTAGGAGCGGATAGATTTTTAAGCCTTCAATATCTCTCCAGAGCCATGTTTGGATATGGTGGGGAGCTTAGTTGAACCTTGAACGACATTGTAAGGTCTTGACGGAGCTTCACCGGAGGGAAGGAATGATCGACGGCTCGGCGGGGTGATATTGTAACTCAAAGGAGGCCGATCGGAGGAGATCCGACATTGACGATACTCGATATGATCGCGATAACTCATTGGAGATGCGTTGTTAGTGCGAAGGAATGCTTGCTAATGATAGGCGGTCATCAATGAGACATGTGTAAGGAATCCAATCGACTTTAGATCTCGGACAAAGACTTCAATTTTTAGGGTTTTGAGGAAAACCTTAACTTTATGGTGAAATAATCAAAACAAAAAAACAATACACCAAAGAAGAAGATTTACGTGGTTCGGCAATGTGCCTACATCCATGGGAAAAGATGGAGATTTCTTTATTACTTGAAGAATAATACATACACTTTCCTCTCGTTATCACCTCACGAGTCACGAGTAATCACTCCGGCTTCTTGTAAATCCTTACAAGAATAATAACCTTCCTCTTGTAAATCATCACAAGAGCACTCTCCTATTTCTTCTTCTTTTTCATCATCTTGTTGACCGTTTTCTTCTTAATATTACAATGAACCTTTAAAGGGATATTTACAGAGTTCTTTCCTCCTATTTTTAGTTCATATAGGATTCCTCCCATTGACCAATTCTAATCCCTACAGGATTCCTTTGTCAGGATACTTTCTAGAATTATTCAAATCCCAGTTCTCTTATGACTGGAATTTAAATCCATTTGTACTTTTCCTTTCCAGTTAAGTCAAACTTTTAATCCTAATCAAATTAGGATGTTTCAGTGCAAGCCATACTCAGCAATCTCCACCTTGGCTTGTATTGAACCAACTCGTCACCTTGCTCCACCTTCACGGCCTCTACCTTACGCCGTGATACCGCCCTCATAAACATGAGTGCTTGAATATCATCACGACCTCTACCAGAGCCGCATGCCTTCCTCAAATCCATGAGTATCCGATCCGCCACGGCTTCCACCAGTTTGTGTACCTTCCTCAAAGCTATGAGTACTAAATATTGTCACGACCTCAACTTGAAGCTGAGTGCCTTCCTCAAATCCATGAGTTCCTTCACCGCCTCTACCGGTTGCATATCGTCGCTCGCACCCGATATCGCTGCCTTTCTCAACCGGTATCAAATCCTTTCGACTTTTGCCTAATGTCGTATTATTGCGGTTTACACTACGTTCGCTCTCATTAATGAGTACCGAATGATCACTTCATGACCTAGGCAAGGCGTGTATTGACCTCAATCATGAGTATCTGCTCTTGCAATGATTGTACACCGCCTATTTGCCATTAGATTAATCATCGCCCAACTCGAATGAATCGAAAATCAACTCCTCGATCAAAAGGGCTCCACTTTCCATTTCCTAATTTTGCCGACAATCCCTAGAGTGTCGATTTGAGATTTAAGAGATCGATAAATTTCAAATAACTTTCACATGAGCCGAGTGCTACAAAAACTTCGTGTCCAACATGGACCTCTCCGTGACTTCCTTGACACTTCATAGTGCCATTCGGCCGCGCCGCAGCCTCAACCGCCGCCGTTCTTTTCGACCTTGAGCCGCCGGATTGCCTGACTTTTAGCATCTGTCGTGCCTACGCATGTCCTGATCGTCGCTGATTGTGACCTACTGAACACCGTCTTCTTCGTCTCCGGCTATGCTTTCTACGCCGAATATACCTTAGCGCCCCGTAGGCCGTTTCTACCTTTTGCTCGCGAACCTTCGTCAACGACCAGCCCGTCATTGTATCCTTGCGATAGATGCGGGAACAAATCCATCGCTATTGGCCGCCTATGCGGATCGTATCCATCCCTGCCTTCGTTCGCCAACCGGTCCTCCACGGATCCGCCGTTGTTTCAGGCTCGTGATGCTTCAACACCTTTTTCGTGAGCCCTTTGCAAATCTTCATTACACCGTTCACCGTATGTCGCTCGCACCATTCCCTACTTCCGCCGAATCTCTGTATGATCACCTATGCAATATCGAGAGCCTCACGGACCCTAAATGTTGTTGTCATTGTCTCCTTCGCCATTGCTTGAAACCCTAATTTTCCCTCGAACAAATTTGGCCATGATTTGCCCAAGAGAATCCCGATCGACATCCATCACTCGATATCACTTGTAAGGAATCCAATCGACTTTAGATCTCGGACAAAGACTTCAATTTTAGGGTTTTGAGGAAAACCTTAACTTTATGGAGAAATAATCAAAATAAACAAACAACACACCAAACAAGAAGATTTACGTGGTTCGACAATGTGCCTACATCCATGGGAAAAGATGGAGATTTCTTTATTACTTGAAGAATAATACATACACTTTCCTCTCGTTATCACCTCACGAGTCACGAGTAATCACTCCGGCTTCTTGTAAATCCTTACAAGAATAATAACCTTCCTCTTGTAAATCATCACAAGAGCACTCTCCTATTTCTTCTTCTTTTTCATCATCTTGTTGACCGTTTTCTTCTTAATATTACAATGAACCTTTAAAGGGATATTTACGAGTTCTTTCCTCCTATTTTAGTTCATATAGGATTCCTCCCATTGACCAATTCTAATCCCTACAGATTCCTTTCTCAGATAATTTCTAGAATTATTCAAATCCTAGTCTTCTTCTAATTGGAATTTAATTCCATTTGTAATTTTCCTTTTCGGTCAAAGTTAAACTTTTAATCCTAATCAAATTAGGATGTTTCAGTGCAAGCCATACTCAGCAATCTCCACCTTGGCTTGTATTGAACCAACTCGTCACCTTGCTCCACCTTCACGGCCTCTACCTTACGTCGCATACCGTCCTCATAAACATGAGTGCTTGAATATCTGTCACGACCTCTACCAGGAGCCGCATGCCTTCCTCAAATCCATGAGTATCTGAACATCTGTCACGGCTTCCACCTGAAGCCGAGTACCTTCCTCAAAGCTATGAGTACTAAATATTGTCACGACCTCAACTTGAAGCTGAGTGCCTTCCTCAAATCCATGAGTTCCTTCACTGCCTCTACCTGAAGTTGCATACTGTCGCGCTCTGCACCCGATATCGCGTACCTTTCTCAACTGAGTATCTGAAATCCTTTCACGACTTTTGCCTAATGTCAGGTATTATTGCAGTTTACACTACGTTCTGCTCTCATTAATGAGTACCTGAATGATCACTTCATGACCTAGGCAAAGCTGTGTATTGACCTCAATCATGAGTATCTGCTCTTGCAATGATTGTACACCGCCTATTTGCCATTAGATTAATCATCGCCTTCCGAACCTGAATGAATCTGAAAATCAACTCCTCGATCAAAAGGGCTCCACTTTCCATTTCCTAATTTTGCCGACAATCCCTAGAGTGTCTGATTTGAGATTTAAGAGATCGATAAATTTCAAATAACTTTCACATGAGCCGAGTGCTACAAAAAACTCGTGTCCAACATGGACCTCTCACGTGACTTCCTTCAGCACTTCATAGTGCCATCTGCTGCCAGTTCGGCGCCTCAACCGCGCCGCCGTTCTTTTCGACCTTGAGCCGCCGGATTGCCTGACTTTTAGCATCTGTCGTGCCTACGCATGTCCTGATCGTCGCTGATTGTGACCTACTGAACACCGTCTTCTTCGTCTCCGGCTATGCTTCTCTACAGTCGAATATACCTTGTGCGCCTCCCGTGCGCTGTTCTACCTTTTTGCCTGCAACCTTCGTCAACGACCAGCCCGTCATTGTATCCTTGCGATAGATGCGGGAACAAATCCATCGCTACTGACCGCCTATGCGAATCGTATCCATCCCTGCCTTCGTTCGCCAACCGGTCCTCCACCGGATCCGCCGTTGTTTCGCGCTTCCCTGCATGCTTCAACACCTTTTTCTGTGAGCCCCTTTGCAAATCTTCATTACACCGTTCACCGTATGTCGCTGGCACCATTCCCTACTTCCGCCGAATCTCTGTATGATCATCTATGCAATACCGATAACCTCACAAACCCTGAACATTGTTGTCATTGTCTCCTTCGCCGTTGCTTGAAACCCTAATTTTCCCTCGAACAAACTTGGCCATGATTTGTCCAAGAGAATCCCAGATCTGACATCCATCAGCTCTGATATCACTTGTAAGGAATCCAATCGACTTGAGATCTCGAACAAAGATTTTAACTTTTACGGTTTTGTGGAAAACCTTAACTTTATGGAGAAATAATCAAAATAAACAAACAACACACCAAACAAGAAGATTTTACGTGGTTCGACAATGTGTCTACATCCACGGAAGAGGAGATTTCTTTATTACTTGAAGAAGAATAATACATAAACACTTTCCTCTCGTTATCACCTCATAAAAGTAATCACTTCGAGTTATTGTAAATCCTCACAAGAACAATAACCTTCCTCTTGTAAATCCTCACAAGTACTCTCTTCTTTTTCTTCTTCTTTTTCATCATCTTGTTGACCGTTTTCTTCTTAATATTACAATGAACCTTTAAAGGGATATTTACGAGTTCTTTCCTCCTATTTTAGTTCATATAGGATTCCTCCCATTGACCAATTCTAATCCCTACAGATTCCTTTGTCGATACTTTCTAGAATTATTCAAATCCTAGTCTTCTTCTAATTGAATTTAATTCCATTTGTAATTTTCCTTTTCGGTCAAAGTCAAACTTTCAATCCTAATCAAATTAGGATGTTTCATGCAAGCCATACTCAGCAATCTCCACCTTGGCTTGTATTGAACCAACTCGTCACCTTGCTCCACCTTCACGGCCTCTACCTTACGTCGCATACCGTCCTCATAAACATGAGTGCTTGAATATCTGTCACGACCTCTACCAGGAGCCGCATGCCTTCCTCAAATCCATGAGTATCTGAACATCTGTCACGGCTTCCACCTGAAGCCGAGTACCTTCCTCAAAGCTATGAGTACTAAATATTGTCACGACCTCAACTTGAAGCTGAGTGCCTTCCTCAAATCCATGAGTTCCTTCCACGCCTCTACGAGTTGCATCTTGTCGCTCGCACCGATATCGCGTGCCTTTCTCAACTGAGTATCTGAAATCCTTTCACGACTTTTGCCTAATGTCAGGTATTATTGCAGTTTACACTACGTTCTGCTCTCATTAATGAGTACCTGAATGATCACTTCATGACCTAGGCAAAGCTGTGTATTGACCTCAATCATGAGTATCTGCTCTTGCAATGATTGTACACCGCCTATTTGCCATTAGATTAATCATCGCCTTCAGAACTGAATGAATCTGAAAATCAACTCCTCGATCAAAAGGGCTCCACTTTCCATTTCCTAATTTTGCCGACAATCCCTAGAGTGTCTGATTTGAGATTTAAGAGATCGATAAATTTCAAATAACTTTCACATGAGCCGAGTGCTACAAAAACTTCGTGTCCAACATGGACCTCTCGTGACTTCCTTCACACTTCATAGTGCCATCTGCGCCAGGTTCGAGCCTCAACCGCCGGCCGTTCTTTTCGACCTTGGAGCGGATTGCGACTTTTAGCATCTGCCGGTACTGCGTAATCCCGATCGTCGGCTGATTGTGACCTACCGAACACCGTCTTCTTCGTCTCCGGCTATGCTTCTCTACAGTCGAATATACCTTAAGCCTCGTGCATTTTTCTACCTTTTGCACGCAACCTTCGTCGCGACCGGCCGTCATTGTATCCTTGCGATAGATGCGGAACAAATCCATCGCTCTCGACGCTTTATCGAATCGTATCCATCCTCGCGCCGTTCGCCAACCGGTCCTCCACCGGATCCGCCGTTGTTTCAGCTTCCGCATGCTTCAACACCTTTTTCTGTGAGCCCCTTTGCAAATCTTCATTACACCGTTCACCGTATGTCGCTGGCACCATTCCCTACTTCCGCCGAATCTCTGTATGATCATCTATGCAATACCGATAACCTCACAAACCCTGAACATTGTTGTCATTGTCTCCTTCGCCGTTGCTTGAAACCCTAATTTTCCCTCGAACAAACTTGGCCATGATTTGTCCAAGAGAATCCCAGATCTGACATCCATCAGCTCTGATATCACTTGTAAGGAATCCAATCGACTTGAGATCTCGAACAAAGATTTTAACTTTTACGGTTTTGTGGAAAACCTTAACTTTATGGAGAAATAATCAAAATAAACAAACAACACACCAAACAAGAAGATTTTACGTGGTTCGGCAATGTGCCTACATCCACGGAAGAGGGAGATTTCTTTATTACTTGAAGAAGAATAATACATAAACACTTTCCTCTCGTTATCACCTCATAAAAGTAATCACTTCGAGTTATTGTAAATCCTCACAAGAACAATAACCTTCCTCTTGTAAATCCTCACAAGTACTCTCTTCTTTTTCTTCTTCTTTTTCCTCATCTTCTGGACCATTTTCTTCTCAACATTACAATGAACCTTTCAAGGGGTATTTCCTGATTTCTTTCCTCCTATTTTAGTTCATGTAGAATTCCTTCCTTTGACCAATTCTAATCCCTACAGGATTCCTTTCTCAGGATAATTTCTAGAATTATTCAAATCCTAGTCTTCTTCTAATTGGAATTTAATTCTATTTGTAATTTTCCTTTTCGGTCAAAGTCAAACTTTCAATCCTAATCAAATAAGGATGTTTCAGTGCAAGCCATATTCAACGTGGACAGTCCTTCATTTTGGGGTTTTACGGTTTCTTTGGGAATTTTAGCTTGAGGTGGACGCCACGGATTCTCTTAGAGGGATTGATCGAAAATGATAATTAAAAGGAGAGAGGGATTGATCGAAAATGATAATTAAAAGGAGAGAGGTTATTGATAGATTACTAGGCTTCACACCTAGAGGCCTCACACCCAAGAACACCAAACAAGAAGATTTTACGTGGTTCGACAATGTGTCTACATCCACGGAAGAGGGAGATTTCTTTATTACTTGAAGAAGAATAATACATAAACATTTTCCTCTCGTTATCACCTCACAAAAGCAATCACTCTGAGTTCTTGTAAATCCTCACAAGAACAATAACCTTCCTCTCGTAAATCCTCACAAGAGTACCCTCTCCTTTTTCTTCTTTTTCCTCATCTTCTGGACCATTTTCTTCTCAACATTATAATGAACTTTTCAAGGGGTATTTACAGATTTCTTTCCTCCTATTTCAGTTCATGTAGAATTCCTTCCTTTGACCAATTCTAATCCCTACAGGATTCCTTTCTCAGGATAATTTCTAGAATTTATTCAAATTCTAGTCTTCTTCTAATTGGAATTTAATTCCATTTGTAATTTTCCTTTCCGGTCAAAGTCAAACTTTCAATCCTAATCAAATGAGGATGTTTCAGTGCAAGCCATATTCAACAATGTGGACAGTACTTCATTTTGGGGTTTTATGGTTTCTTTGGGTATTTTAGCTTGAGGTGGCCGCTGCGGATTCTCTTAGAGGGATTGATCGAAAAAGATGATTGAAAGGAGAGAGGTTATTAATAGATTACTAGGCTTCACACCTAGCGGCCTCACACCCAAGGACTTCACACCCCAAAGACACTTCACATTACTCAAGAATTTTCATAACTCAATTTTTTTTATTAATTATCAATGTCTAATTCCTCATGGAGGATTACAACTTTATTTACAGAGAAAAACTAAATCTAGAAACTAAAACAAATCATAATCAAATCCTAATAAAAGGAAACAAAATAAAATCTCTAACAAAATAGTTTCTCAAAGATACTAAAAGATCCTAAAATCAAATCCTAAGAAAATATTACCTAAAAGGGTTTTTATATCAAAACCACATTTAGTTTTACTCAAATTGATACCACTTTTAAAGTTTTTTTTTATGTAAACCACATTTACTTGCAAACATGTTTGCAATGTCACACCTAATCCAGTTTTCAGCCCAAAAAATACGCGAAATGATCATTTTACCCTCACCATTTTTTTATTTTTTCATCTCCTTCCTCACAAACCCAAACCCTAACCCTAACCCTAACCCTAGCCTCATCATCCTCCTCTTCTCCCCATCTTCCCTCTCCCTCCTCTAACTCCCCTCCCTCTCTCTCTCGTCCTCCCTCTTCCTCCCTAACCTCCCACTCTCTCATTCCTTCACAAATGGGAACTAGAATTAGGGTTAGGGTTAGGGTTAGGGTTAGGGTTAGGGTTAGGGTTAGGGTTAGGGTTAGGGTTAGGGTTAGGGTTAGGGTTAGGGTTAGGGTTAGGGTTAGGGTTAGGGTTAGGGTTAGGGTTAGGGTTAGGGTTAGGGTTAGGGTTAGGGTTAGGGTTAGGGTTAGGGTTAGGGTTAGGGTTAGGGTTAGGGTTAGGGTTAGGGTTAGGGTTAGGGTTAGGGTTAGGGTTAGGGTTAGGGTTAGGGTTAGGGTTAGGGTTAGGGTTAGGGTTAGGGTTAGGGTTAGGGTTAGGGTTAGGGTTAGGGTTAGGGTTAGGGTTAGGGTTAGGGTTAGGGTTAGGGTTAGGGTTAGGGTTAGGGTTAGGGTTAGGGTTAGGGTTAGGGTTAGGGTTAGGGTTAGGGTTAGGGTTAGGGTTAGGGTTAGGGTTAGGGTTAGGGTTAGGGTTAGGGTTAGGGTTAGGGTTAGGGTTAGGGTTAGGGTTAGGGTTAGGGTTAGGGTTAGGGTTAGGGTTAGGGTTAGGGTTAGGGTTAGGGTTAGGGTTAGGGTTAGGGTTAGGGTTAGGGTTAGGGTTAGGGTTAGGGTTAGGGTTAGGGTTAGGGTTAGGGTTAGGGTTAGGGTTAGGGTTAGGGTTAGGGTTAGGGTTAGGGTTAGGGTTAGGGTTAGGGTTAGGGTTAGGGTTAGGGTTAGGGTTAGGGTTAGGGTTAGGGTTAGGGTTAGGGTTAGGGTTAGGGTTAGGGTTAGGGTTAGGGTTAGGGTTAGGGTTAGGGTTAGGGTTAGGGTTAGGGTTAGGGTTAGGGTTAGGGTTAGGGTTAGGGTTAGGGTTAGGGTTAGGGTTAGGGTTAGGGTTAGGGTTAGGGTTAGGGTTAGGGTTAGGGTTAGGGTTAGGGTTAGGGTTAGGGTTAGGGTTAGGGTTAGGGTTAGGGTTAGGGTTAGGGTTAGGGTTAGGGTTAGGGTTAGGGTTAGGGTTAGGGTTAGGGTTAGGGTTAGGGTTAGGGTTAGGGTTAGGGTTAGGGTTAGGGTTAGGGTTAGGGTTAGGGTTAGGGTTAGGGTTAGGGTTAGGGTTAGGGTTAGGGTTAGGGTTAGGGTTAGGGTTAGGGTTAGGGTTAGGGTTAGGGTTAGGGTTAGGGTTAGGGTTAGGGTTAGGGTTAGGGTTAGGGTTAGGGTTAGGGTTAGGGTTAGGGTTAGGGTTAGGGTTAGGGTTAGGGTTAGGGTTAGGGTTAGGGTTAGGGTTAGGGTTAGGGTTAGGGTTAGGGTTAGGGTTAGGGTTAGGGTTAGGGTTAGGGTTAGGGTTAGGGTTAGGGTTAGGGTTAGGGTTAGGGTTAGGGTTAGGGTTAGGGTTAGGGTTAGGGTTAGGGTTAGGGTTAGGGTTAGGGTTAGGGTTAGGGTTAGGGTTAGGGTTAGGGTTAGGGTTAGGGTTAGGGTTAGGGTTAGGGTTAGGGTTAGGGTTAGGGTTAGGGTTAGGGTTAGGGTTAGGGTTAGGGTTAGGGTTAGGGTTAGGGTTAGGGTTAGGGTTAGGGTTAGGGTTAGGGTTAGGGTTAGGGTTAGGGTTAGGGTTAGGGTTAGGGTTAGGGTTAGGGTTAGGGTTAGGGTTAGGGTTAGGGTAAAAGTGCATATGACATGATTTATCTTTTTTAATCATAATATTCTCTCAAGAATCGAGTACAACTAGCTCAACTTTGAAGTTACGGTTAAGTAAATGAAACATGTTATCCAAAATAAAAAAAAGAAAACAATCCTAACAATATTGGGATGCAAACTATACCAGAATGGGAAATATGAACTAGAAAGAAGCTCAGACAAGTAAGTATCTCACCAAAGAAATCTGCTTTATAGTAAAAAAAAGGAATTTTCTGCCACCATACAGTGCGTATAGATATGGATGCACATTTTACACAGAAGAGACTCTATAAAAATAAACTACCGCATGTCAAACATCATCGGTAGAAGAATGGAATAAAAATATGATCAATGACTATAGAAATATGGAGTGAGCACATCTTAATCAACGTTAAGTGTTAACCAATATCGGCCAATCAGCAGAAGCTCTTAAAGGTATGGCAGAAGTTTCATACACTACGCATCAAAGCTAAGCAACATAAACAGGCCAAATATGTCGACCTTAATTTTTGTAAAATTCTGAACATTATCACGAAGGCATACCTCACTGTCAGTAACAGGTAAGACACGAGTTTGAATAGGGGACAACCACAGGGGAAAGTCACCCGCATAGTGCTCTATCAGAACACCAAAAAACCTCTCTAAAGACCCAAGAACAGCTCTGTGAATCATGATAGGTTGTCTCCTCTCAGAGTTTGAATCGACATAAGTTATGTCAAACCTCTGAGGCAAATTAAAATCAACCTGTAACATGACATAAATGGTTTTCTGTGAGAAACCCATAAGATTTGTGAATGAATAAAACCTGAAGCTGCCAATTAAAAGAACAGGAGAAAATCATATAAAAAGATGGATAGCTTGCCTGAACAGTCGAGCATTGCCACTTTCTTCCCAGAGCATCTTCAATTTTGAGATCAATCTTTGGACCATAGAAAGCACCACCGCCTTCATCAATCTGGTAGTCCCACCCCTTATCTTCTAAAGCCTGTCTCAAGGCTGTGGTTGCTTTCTCCCATATATCATCAGTCCCAACTGATTTCTCAGGCCTGGTGGAAAGATTAACTTCATATTTTCTGAAACCGAATTGCAGCAATATCTCCTCAGTTAAATCAAGTACACCCCTTATTTCATCCTTTATTTGATCATCTAAACAGAATATATGTGCATCATCCTGCATATAACTCAAAAATCATGACTCATATGATGACTTAATATTTAACATATATCAGATGCACTTCATATGTGAAGATGAAAAAAAATCAGCACCATTTGAGATAGAGTTCCTAAATTAACCATACCAAATGATTCACAACATATTGCAAAAATCAATTCATAATTTAGGGCTACTATGGAAATTAAGATCTCTTCAACTCTTCAGAAGGTTCCATATAGAACACCACTAATGTGCCACAAAATAAATCTTCCAACATCCTGATCTACTGCAGAATGAGAAACTCAAATAATTTATAACTGAAACAGACATTAGAATCCCTTCAACTCTTCAGCAGGTTCTGTATAGAGCACCGCTGATGGGGAACGACAAGATAGAGATTCTCGATAGAACTTATTTGAATCAAATAAAATGAAAATACAAAAATAAAATTGCACTCATCATTTAAGAATAGGAAAATATACAAATGTGGGCCTCACACCCGGGCACCTCACATGCCTAATCCTAGCTGCAATTCACATGCAGATTTCTCACAAACATTCTTCTCTCCTCCCTCTCAAATGAAAAAGTACAATCGTTATTTATAGAACTAAAGCAGAATCCTAATCTTAACTAATAGATAACATCAAATCACTTATCATAACAAAATAAGAGATTCATTCCCAACTAAGTAACAAACTCAATTCTAACTAAAGATCTCTGCCAAAAGAAAAATTAAATCCTTAAAAAGAAATCCTAATCCAATCAGCAATGCTTTAAAAGAAAAAGGTGAGGTCAAGGCGATGAGGTCCTACGTTGCCTAAGTTGAGGGGGGCCAAAAAAGGCGATCGCCTGATTGAACCAAGGTGATAAATATTCAAAAATTGATAAACATTATAAATAATATGAAAATATCAATAAATAGCAACAAGACGAATTAATCAGTGCTAAATTTTTAAAATCACAAATCTAATAATAATTTATAAATCATCTTAATGAAATAGTGAGTAACAAATACTGAATAGTAATATTAACTAGTAGTGCTAACACAAATTATTAAGCAGCAAACTTTGAACTTTGAGGTTCAAATTGTGGCATGTTCTCAAAATGATATACGTAATAAAGTACATTACAACAAAAAGGCAAAAAATCGACCAAGAAAAAAGAAACACATAAATTCAATAACATAAATAAACTTTACTTTATCGGACACCTTTCACACCTCAAAATTTTGAACCAAAGACAAACACCATGCGTCTTGCATCACATGCCTTAAGCGAGCGCCGCGCCTGACGCGCCAAGACAAGGTCATGAGGCGCTAAGGCGAGCTTTTGAGGCACCAAAAGGCGCTCGCCTCATTATCCTTCATCGCCTGACAATACGCAAGGTGCTAAGTTAGAAGATCGCCTCACCTGAGTGCTTGAGGCACTAAGACACATCTCCTTTAAAATACTGCCAATCAGATCAAAATTTTTTACCAGATTTAGATCTGAATTTGTCCTACATCAACCACTAGTGTGCCACAAAATAAATCTTCCAATATTCTGGTAATCTGGCTACTATAGGATGGGAACTCAAGTATTTTGTAGATCAATGACAAAGAATTAAGAGTTTTGAATTTACAATACAAAAAAAGGCATAAGACACCTTTGTGTGTTTGTCCAAGCCCTCTGTATGTATTTCTGTATTTCTCCATGAGATGCATAACCCGCATTCCCACCCCCCTACACCAAAAAAAAAAAAAACAAACCACAACCTAAAAAAAAAACAAACGTGCATCTCCTCCCCCCTTCTTGTTTCTCTCTCTCACTCTTCCCTTCGGCTTCAAAGTAAAATCCCCAGGTCACCTAAACCAGAGGGTAGAATCTTCTAAATT
Organism: Asparagus setaceus; assembly: GCA_012295165.1. NCBI lineage: Eukaryota > Viridiplantae > Streptophyta > Magnoliopsida > Asparagales > Asparagaceae > Asparagus > Asparagus setaceus. Next base: position 40,805,906 of record CM022705.1, read on the forward strand.
CCTAATTTCCTAATACCTAAATCCAGAGTGGGACAAGGTAAAAAGGACGCACATGATGACCTTTTCTATTAGGAATTTGTTTGACAAAAATGGGGAGTAAGGGAAGAGATATGAACGGCTCACCTATTGATTGCCTTATCTTTCAATTGGATTTTTTAATGAATCATTCTCCCTTTAAAAGTGGGAGTTTAGATAAAACTTTATATGGTCAATTTTACCCCTAACCATTTTTAATATTACATTATATTTCAATTAAATTAAATTAAAATATTAGTAAATTAAAAATTAACTTCTTTCTCCACACGTCATCCAAATAACCGTACCTATATCCCACTGCTTTATCTCCCCACTAAAAGCAAAAAACAGTTAAAGTTAAGAAACTCATTGTTTTCACACGCTCTGACCAAAATATGCGGAGTTCAAGATGAAGAGCAAGAAAATTTTAATGAACTGCACTCTTGCGGATGAAGATGGAGCTTTTCTGATGATGATCCCCGCCTCATTTTGTGAGTGGGCTCTTAGATCCTCCCTAGGATAATGGAGGTGAAATATATAGCAAGAGAGACATCTGAGATTGAGGATGAGAAAGCGGAGATTGAAGGGGTTAGTTGATGGATTAATGGAGGAGAGTTAATAGATTAGTGGGGAATTGGGAAGGAGTGAGATTAGTTTGAGTTTGTTGAGATAGAAGAGGGTAGTGGGGGACATGAAGCTCTAGAGAAATTTGGGGCAATTGGGAGGTTTTGATATGGTACTGAAATGCACATTTCCACGTACTATAAAAAAAATTTATTGTAGATATCCCACAACAATATATAACTTGTTAGTAGATGATTAATGCTCTCATTTCATAGTTAACGAGTTCTAATCTTCTAAATCTTCATTTTTCCTGTTTTGTGATTTTTTTATTTAGTTCTTAGTTTTTTATTCTTTTTGGTTCAACATATAGCTTGAGGGTTTGAGTTTCATTTGTGAGAGAGGAGGTTGGAGTTTGTATTTCTTTGCCTATTTTGGTATTGAATAAAGTCTAGCCTTCATACCAAACTAAAAAAATTAAAAAATAAAAAAAGAAAAAGAAAAAGGGTCCATTGCATTTTTTCAAAGAAACATTACATAGTTAAGTTATGTACTTTAAATATGCATGCTCTATATTGTATCTTTGTGTATGGATTTGTGGTTACATTTTAAATATGTGTATTTATTATTATTATTTTCTTTGCTTCCATCTTACGCAAGTAGTGGGCCAAAATTTTCCTTTCAACATCAATATGAACCTCTCATATCCATTTACAATAAAGTGCATAACTTCTCCTTAGTGATAGAGAGTGAATCTGCTTGGGATAGAAAAATGAATTTATGATCTATTATAAAGAATTTCCACAATAAAAGCAATTTTAAAATAAAAATTTTCACAATTTTAAGTAATAATGTTTCTAACGTCAAGGAATATTTTCACAAACATGAGAAGTTAGCAATGATGGGATTATGAGTTTTCCAGATTTTTCATAGTTTTTTAAATTCATGTATTAATGACTTTAATACTTCATTTTATATTGTATTCATGATAATTGGCTACATTTAGTTTTTCCTTTTCCGCTCTCATATAATATCCCATTTTCCTTTTATTTCTTTTCATTATTTTTCTGGAAGATTGCAATGAATAATAATAATTTACAAGAAAATCAAATGATCTTTAAGTGCTATTTTAACTCTTCTTAGACTATTTTTACTATAGATATTCATTGGCCCTAAGAGAATTGTAAATTATGTGAGTTTGTTATAGAATTTTAATGAGATATATTGATATTACATTATAGATGTCGTTGAGAAAAATACAAGCATATGTAATATATTTTTATTTTGAATTATCTCTTCAAACAATCTATAGGTCGGGTCTAGAGTCAGAAATGAATTTATGGTGTTGGAGAGATGAAGACTCGCCATATGTAAGCCTTTGTTAATTAGAGGAAATTATTTTAAAACAATCGCTTGAGTTTTACAAATATGTATTTCATTAGCATAACTATTATTATATAGATATTACAAAGATCATTATGATATAAAATAATGAGAAAACTAGATAAAGTATGGTGCATATGATTATTTCACGCTACAATGAAAAGATCAGAGCATAAAGTGCATGCTAAGCTTTTGCAAATCAAAGTTCTTCATTAACTTTGCAAACTCACAATATATCAAGTATAATTTGAACTTGAAAATGAGAATGTTTGGAGTTTATTTTGATTCAACAAGTTTGAAGCCTCGATAAAAAAATTTTAAAAAATGTTTGAAGCCTAAAGTTATTTCACATCATTGAGAAAATATAAATATTCAAGTATATCCACATGCATAGTTCACTTGATGGTAGGCAAAATTACGAAAATTGGGAATCTCTCGGTGGAGATTATAATGATGATCTTGATGATAATTGGATTTTTATGAGTTTTCTTTTATTTTGGTTAACGAGTTTGTTTGATGCAATAGATGTTGCTGAGATCGAAGAGAGCTTGTTTGAAGCTTGTGATGCAAAGATATTCATTTATAAGAGTTTTCTTTTTAATTTGGTGTTATTATACATTTTTGTATGTTCATGGCCATATAAATAAAACTTGATATCTTTGTTGTTTTGTTGTGAATATGATTGATTTCAATAGCTTTAATTTTTTCTTATAAAATTAAAAGGCTAAAACAATCTCTATATGTTGTTATGATTCTTTTTCAATGTTGGGATGACATTCAAATCTCTGTGATTAGCATGATTCTATTATTTCCATGACTGTTTCAAGGGAATTTTGGATTTAGCCTTAATAATGTTATTGCATATTAATGATTTCTAAATTCGAGTTTTATTCTCTGTTTTGTTCTTTATTTTGCTAATTTCTATTTTCGTTATTATTTATCGTTCATAGTTCCTAAATGTATATTATGCGTTGATGACAGATAAAGAAGAGTTGCTAGCTTAATTATCTCTATATGTTGCTATATCATTTTTATAAATGTTGTGGTAACTTTCCAAACACATTTATACTTGTGATGGGCTTGATTTTGCTATCTCTAAGATTTTACGTTCAAGGGAAATTTGGATTTAGCCTTATTATCACATAGTAAATAATGTCGAAATTCTTAATCGCTCGTGTTGGTATTGAATATCTTCCTTTTGCAGCGTCCAAGACTATTAGATCATATCGACAATTATATGAATCTAGGAAGCAATTTTAACATTATATTTGTTAGATACATGCGTGAGCTAGCTTGTAGAGCATTAGAGTGTATAAAAAAACTCTTTTGGAATAGACTATATTTATTAATCATTGAGATTGCATTTTGAAAATACAATCGACAGTATAGAATTTGGTTTAAAAAATTTAGTTAGTATACTTTTTTGCTTGAACAAGAAAGACTTCCCATAATTCAAACTCATATCATAAACTATTATGCAATCGATTTCTAGTAAAGAAATAAATTCAAAACAAAACAAGGAAGATATTTGACCACGTGCAATGCACGTGCAGTCTACCTAGTACTGGCAAATAAAGATAACTAGACAATAAGAAAGCATGAAGGACTACACTGGGTAAAGACGGACAGATTGGAGTTGAACTTATATAGATGATGGCGAGAGGTTGACAACAAGCATGCAGTCGTAAAGAGCCAAAGGGATAGTGATTCGAGCCTTCTCAGATGCTACTCACTAGAGGGAATTATTACAAAAGTAGCCTGATTTATGACTCATTAAAAATTCTAGGGCATTAATTAACCTAAGAGTTCTACTGGGGACTTACAGCCCAAAAATCGCTTTCCCCCTCATTACCAAAAATCTGAAGTGTAAACATCTATCAAGTGAAATCGAATATTGTTCTTCCAAATCTTGAACAGCCGGAGAAGAGGGAATCAGAATACAAGAAAGAAACAGATTTTGTGAAACTAATATAAGCCACCATGCACCTTTTAGCATAATGAAAAATAATAACTCTTGATGGGAAGGTACCTGGGTGAAACCCCTCACACGAAAAAGCCCATGCAAACTGCCAGAGAGTTCATATCTGTATACTGTTCCCAACTCAGCAACTCTGATTGGGAAATCCCTATAAGAGTGCAGCTTCCTTTTGTACACAAGTATGTGGTAAGGACAGTTCATTGGCCGAAGCTGATAGAGTTCATCTTCAATGTTCATTTGGTCGTACATATTTTCTTTATAGAAGTCTAAATGCCCACTGATTTTCCAAAGTTCTGCCTTTGCAACATGCGGAGTGTAGAGAAGATCATAACCATGTTGCATATGAAGTTTCTTCCATGAATCTTCAATCAGATGCCGAATAATAGCACCTTTTGGATGCCAGAATACCAGTCCCCCACCTGCATCTTCCTGCAAAATATTTGCATAAGGGTCAGGGACTTGGGATATGTACTTATAATTTTCAAGGCTAGAAATATGACATGCAAGAGAGAATAATAAAGAGAAGAGAATGACGAAAACGCATAATCAAGGTTTTAAATATCGGTTATCGGGGATTTATCGGGCGGTCAAAATCCTTATCGGATAGCGAAAATCGGGGATATATCGGGGATAAGTAGTATTTATCGGAGTGATATATCGGATGATGTATATATATAATATAATATCCTAAAATGTAATCTAACCATACTTAATGAAATATAAACATGTCAAAATGTAAATAATCATGTTTAGAATCACTAACCAATTGCTTCAACACTGCCCATTACTCAAATTTTAAACCCAAAGTAGCAGCCCGATAAACCCGATATCTAGAGCCGATATTATCGGCCAATAAGTACCTTTATCGCCGATAAATCGCCGATAAACCCCAAAAAATGAAAACCGATTAAAAATCCTACTTATCCTAGCGGGAAGCTCCCAAATCCGATAACGCGGCGATAATCGGCCGATATTTAAAACAGTGCGCATAATAACTATTAAACAAGAAAAAGCATAATAAATATTAAGCAATATGCTTCAACATAAGGCTTTCATTCTCAAAACTATTAAATTGGGCCCTCTGGTTAAGAATAATGCCCCTAGAGCAGTGGTCAAATCTCAGTTGCCAATTACAAAGCCTACTTCAATTGTAGGACCATAAAGGTGAACAGATGAACTAGCATAAAAACACATATTGGGTTTCCTGAGAAATTATGAGATCCCACCATTGTAATATCTTACCAGACATAACATGCAAGGTTAAGGTGTTTATCATGGTCCCAAAGAATGATCCTCGGCAAACTGTAGGATAAGGCTATAAAGAAACAAGACAGTTCAAATTCAGATACTACGAAACTGGAATGGAGAGAACAGGTAAATAACGAGTGTACAACATATTGTGTTGTTAACACCAAAAACGCATGTCCCTCCTGTGAGTAGCTATGTATTGCGTTCCAAAAAAAAAAAAAAAAAATCCTCGAACCAAGTTATAAAAAATGAAATGCACATTCAAACACAGACACAATTATCATGTACGCTCACAATCACATGTACCCATGTTCATGTGCATGCATGCATATACTTAAATACATACACATATGCATACGACATCACATGATACAGATCAATTAGACATGTCTTCCAGACGCCGCAACATATATAGGCATCAACAAATCCCTACTGCAGCATAGTAAAAATTTAGGTCAAACTTGAGTTCTTAAATGATATAATAGTAAAGGTCATGCCTAGAAAGCCCAGATCATGGACGTCATTAGAATTTCATAAAAAGAAATTGCTAAGCACAACTACATTGACTATTGTCAAAAAAAATCATTGTAGTATACTTCCAGCTGGCATCAGACAAACTATCAGGGTATAAATACAAAAGCATTAAAATTCTCATGGACTCTAAATCAGATATTTTTTGAAAAGATTGAAGTGTGACTAAAATGACCTTGCCATATATGAATTCTCTTTGAGATCGGGTTTAAGAATTAATTGCATGAAAGTGGAGGACGAATCTGAGATTATATGGAGGAGGATTAGTAGTAAGCAGGTAACATTAAGCCAGTAACAGAACTAGAGGTCCATGATTCGTCCAAATACCTTGTGACACAACTTTCATGCATGTTTATGGTTATTTATCTATGAAACATGACTAACATGAAGGAGATTATTGCGGGACTCCAAATGTATATCCAGCCACATGTCTTTATCAAACAGGCAGGAAAAGATATTGATACATTCTAACTTTTGGATCATGAAAGAAAATTTAAAAGGTAAACACTCTTTTGCAAGAATATGGCTACCAACAGCCAAGCAAGGCTGTGTAATGCAAACATTTACTATATATTATAACTGAAAGTAAGATTACTGACTTTTACTCTATCAAACTGGAAAATGGAACTACCAATAATGGTTATCGTCTCTTATAAGGTAAAGAACACATCTGAAAGTAAGATTAAGAAACCTGTATAGAAAATAAATCAAGATCCTGGCCCAGATGTCTATGGTCACGGCGTTTTGCCTCTTCTTTGAAGTGAAGGTAAGCTTTCAGCTGTTCTTCAGTCTCCCATGCTGTACCATATATCCTTTGCAGCATTGGCTTGCTTTCATCACCCCTCCAGTAGGCCCCAGCAACAGATTCAAGTTCAACAGCCTTTCTATCTATGTTTCCAGTGGAGTCAACATGAGGACCCGCACAGAGATCCCACCACTCATTCCCTGTTTCAAAAGGTAGAATTGTGACAGAATCTTAGTCAGATATGCATGAATTTTAGGGTTACGACATGAATAAAAGGAGCGGTCAATAAAAGTAGTAAATTCAACCTATATGATAAATTGTGATCGAATCTTCCTTGATATTATCCAAAATCTCCAATTTGTAAGGCTCATTGATGGCCAAGATTCTTTTCTGAGCGTCTTCTCTGGAAACTTCTTCTCTGACTAATGGTAGATTTCGTCTAATGATACGATCCTACAAATGATTAAGAAATGAATACTGTACCCTGAAACAATTAAGTAATGAATATACTCACAGCAAAAATAATGCATCATCTTACTTCAATTTTAACTTCTTGATATTCTCACCATTTCTTTCTTTATTTTCTTCAAATCTTTATCTGTTAAGGGGTCCATGTCAAAATCATAATAAAAACCATTGTCGATCCATGGACCAATGGTCACTTTAGCATTTGGAAAGACTTTCTGAACAGCCATGGCCATCACATGTGCGCACTGCAGAAAAATGGTAAACAAATCATTTCAGATTAATTAAAATAATACTGATACAACACATGCAAGATGCATATTTCAGCAGGGAGAGAATGGAAAATAGATTACTTCAAGGAAACTCAGATTAAGCTTGTAAGATTAACAAAATAAGAAAGCATAAAAACAATTTTAGAAGGAGATCTAAATAATCTCAATAGTTACCCTAGTGGAAAAATGCAACCAACTTGAACATTGTCAAGAGAGCTGGCATATAAATTTAGATCCACATAGGAAATATAGGGAACCCGTGAAAGATTATTATGATTACATGAATTGGGATCAAGATCATATTGCTTAACATTTCAGCTCAAAGCTAGTTGCCAGCCCATAATCAAGAGTTTATTTTACAACTCCTGCTTTGCCTGTTGTGACTTAACAATTTGGCTCAGATCAGTCTAAGATTTTGGGCTTCAAGGAAAGTATTAATAAGGCTCGAGTTTGCTTCACATGTTATGCATTTGGTCAGTCATGCACAACGCAAAAGGGACTGTCCCTGTTGTAATCTACCAAGCGGCACAATGATAGATTGTATTGGGTACCTTGTTTTTGGTTAGGATAGGAGCAAGGACAAAGATACAGTTGTACTCTCCTGTATCCAACGACTGCGTGGTCTACATACTTATGTGCAAAGGGTGTATGTGAAAACACATAAACTTGAAAAACTGTTTGAGTTAGTACAACATGTAGGGAAAAAGGTCACTCAGGCTCGCTCAAGTTTCTGATAACCCTACTTCAATTGGGGATTGGTTGAGGAAGTTGATTGCGAAAATACTACAACATCAAAGATATGGTCAAATTGTTTAAATGCTGGTTTATGAATTGAATTTAAGACCTTGAAGGTATACATTAGTTCCCAAACCATTATCATAAACTAGCATTAAACCTGTTTAGCATTTCAAGCAATGCCATTATCATTGAACACCAGACATTTGTTAGTTTTTCTAGGTTTGGAAGATGGAAGAAGATATTGATTGTAGTTTAACTCTATGATTGGTAACACAACACATTTCACCACCAAACATTGAAGAAATCTCCTAACCCGCAGGAAACAGTTAGCACAAAGCTCTGAATAACCAACTACATCTTCAATTCTCACTCACTTGCAGGGAAATGAAGCCCCACATTACCTTCTTTAGTGCTTCTTTGTAAGGAGTATCTGTTTCATTTATTTTGATCGTACAGGATTTGTCGAAGGGCAAAAATGTTACCTTGGGAGGCGATAACAACATGAAGGACTTCGGTGTAACATCCATTACCCTCACCCACCCCGGCAACGTCCTCGTCACGACATCTAATTTCAAACATCGGACTTACTTTCGTTCCATTTCGGTTCTCTTCAGCCAATATGAGATTTTGACAATGGCTCTCAATTAATAAAAACATAACTATGTGAGTGATCAGCCAACAATTACATCAAGAAGCTTATCATTAGAAATAAGATCAAAATGTTTCTCCGAGAAATTGCTGGAATCACACCTAAAAGATGATCCAAATGCACTCTGCAACTCACTAAAAGTTACAATTTTTTTAATTACTGTCAGTGCCAGCTTCTCAATCGAAGAATAAAATTTCCTATTTTGGAACTGAAGAAATTTCCAAAAGCGAGCAAAAGAAACAACACTAAATATTGATAATTCAATTTCCCGATAAAAGAATAAGAACTTTTTTCCCCAAAAATGAGCAAAAGAGAGAATACCGTGTGCCGAATTCGGAGCAAATTCTCAGACGAGTCATTGGTAGGGAGCACGACTCTCTCCTCCTCGGGCGGGTCCACTTTGGGGTCAGTTTTCTGGGTCTCGATAGCAGAATCAGTGGCCGCCACGCTGGCCGGTGAGGGGGAGGAGGTCTTGGATTTTTGGGGCAAAACCCTAGATTTGAACGACGCTGTTCTATTACTGTGGGAGAAAAGGGGAGTTGAGAAATTTAGGGTTTTTGAGGAGGGTAGGAGAAGGAGCGAAGGAGAAGCAGCAGCTGCAGCAGCTGCCATTGCCATTATTCCCTGGATGTGGCGGGTTTTTTTTGGGAGGATAAGTTTGTAGTTGCCAGATAAAAGCAGTATCCAGGCACATGCGCTGCGCGTGCAATAGTTCTTTTGGCGTAAATTTGCAAAAATCAAGATTTATGGGGGCAAGTTCGCAAATACAGATGATGGGTATATATGTAAAAAACCGTTCTCTCTCTCTCTTCTGTGCGTTTCTTCAGTATTAGTTCCTTAAATCTTTAATATTTTTCCATTAGCTCCGCAAATCATTGAAATTACTATCATGTCCCCCAACTCTTAAGTTATTATGAAATTAGTCCCTCAAATCATTAAAATGAAACTAGCAATTAGAGGGACTAAGTTGAAACAACTTATGAAAATCAGGGGACCCAATAGAAATTTCCATGATTGAAGTGACTACGCTCCTTCTAATTTGCTACTCCAACTCTTGATTAGAGGGACTAATTTCAAAATAACTTAAGAATTGGGGGACCTAATAGAAATTTTAATGATTTGAGGAAATAATCAAAATAACTTAAGAATTGAGGGAGATAATAGCAATTCCAGTGATATGAGGGACTACTTCCAAAGTACAAATATTTCAGGGACCAATGGCAAAAAAACTCCTTTTTCTGGTCATTTCCTGAGACTGCTTCTTACCTCTCAGATCACTGAAAAATTATGAACTTGTAAATTAGGTATATGGAGCAGTAAATTGCCAAAGTACTATGTTACCAAACTTGAAAGGGTAATAACTATTCTCTCTTACACGAAGCTTGATTACTATGTTATCCAGCTAAATTAGGTATATGGACCTATATGCAACTATTTTATATTGATTACTACGTTTTCAAACTGTTAACTCATTTTGTGGAAGCTTAAATTGATTGTTGGAGCTTAATTCAGCCTTACAATAATTATATGTTCACAAATAAATAAACTATAGGGTCCACTTCGTTAACGAGGGATTAGTATGAAGAATTGCTCATGCATTGCTCTTTTATTAATAGTCCATTAATTTGTGAGTGATAACAGAGCTATATATGCTTCAGAGTAATCCCTTGTAGGTTGAGCAATTCTTCCCAAAACAAACTTGTAAAAATATGATCACGGTTTCTAACAATTGAGTTAGGCATACCATGAAGTTTATAGAAACCATGAAAGAAAATGATGGCAATCATTTGAGCTGTAATGGATGAGTAAGAGAGAAGAAGTGAGCGTACTCGATAAGTCTTGAAAATATCACAAGTTTGTATATAATCCTGCACATCTCTCTTCCTAATCTTCCTAGAAAATTATCTGGCGAGAAAGTGTTGCTTTGTCTAATTACTCATGTTCTCGACATTTTGGAGAGCCTTTTTAGTTCATCTTTGAGCACTACATATGCTTTTCCGCCAATCACAGGAACAACAACTCTAAATCATATCAGAACAAACAACATCTCCCAAAGCACTTCCTAAAGAAGTATTGAAATGAAGAGAAATCACTCATATATATACTACACAGAATTTACCTTCATGATGAACCTGTGAATAACGTATAACTTATAAAGACGTAGTAGGCAAACACATATTTATGTATCTTCAATCGCTGCATTTTTTTTATAGTATTTCTTTCTATAGCCATCCATTGCGACGATCGTGTTACTAACTAAATAGGCTTGCAACATTCTGAGTTACCATCTGTACATGCTTTAAAGTCTACTCAAAACAAACTAGCCTTCAATAACATAGCTGACAACTTGAACAGAAAGTGTGAAAATGTGTACAACATTTGGCCGGTTAGTGATCCCTCCTACATAAATAAGAGGGAGTGAAAGCCCCATTTGGCTACAGTATCAGCTAAGATACAGCAATCACATAAAGCACAAATTCTGAAAGACTTAAAAATTGTTGAATATTGGATTCTTTTGTATCCAGTCCTAACTTTCCGAACCAGATTTCGAATTAAATAGCTATAAGAATACACTAGAGTTAGAGATTGTCGAAAGCATTAATCACTGATCACGTCACATCTTGCAACTTAATTACTTGATCAGTAACAATTACAAGATGAAATTTGTAACCAGATATAGATCTAGTATTATCATCTGGAGCTACATTATATGAAAAAGTTAGCTTATTCCATTAATAATAATGCTGCAGCTACCGAAATGAGTACAGTTTGTATATATCTTTTCTATCTCCCTGATAAATAAACTAAAGGGGTAGATATAATTGAACAGGAAGTGTTACTTTATTCGCTTGAGTTAATTGGTTGTACATATTGGTTATATAATTTCTTGTAAAGGGAATAAATTATTTAAGATACACTATAGGAAGCATATGCCTACTTAGTAGATGTTTTTTGTTAATAACAAGACGACCAGTTAGTTCCCATATTCACACTTGCATGAACTTCCTGCTCCAATCAAAGTCGATTCCTTTGCCACCTTGTTTCCAACTTTCGGCTCGTTCCCAATCTTATGAATCGTTGAACCTCATTCAGAAGGAAGATACATATCTTCACAATATCAATCGCATCAGTAAATCCCAAATCAAAACAATAGCTAACTTCATATGCTGGCTTACAAGACTGTCAAAATTTTATAGAAGTCACAGCAACAAAAGTATCTATAACTTCAGGCATCATGCTATGAGAAACAACAAGAAACTAGGAGCCCTGCACAACTACAGGAGCCATCTACATTGCCCTATATAATTTCTAAAACAAATGACACCAACTGAAAGAAGTTGGAGATTTAACATCAAAGAATTACAGCCAAGTGCTTCAACCTAACCTCTTCAGGTTTTCAAATTTCAAATTTCAAGATAAAAATCTGCATTTTGCCGTGCTACATTTGAACAAAAGTGTCAAGAATATGGCACAATTACAACAAAACAAAGAAGCAGAAAAACACTTCCGATAATCTCATTTCAATAAATTTAAATCAACGAGTATATAAAACTCAACCAAATAATTAAGACTTTGGAGATGGACACTGCAAACAAAATTCACTGGAGAATACTCCATTAAAGGAAAATTATTTAAATATTAAAACACTCGTAAAGGAAAAATCTTTTTCATCGCCATCTATCAAAGACCTTAAGCACCACCAGAACCATACTTCTTGCCGAACACAATCATCTGCAACTTGTCATAACCAGCAAGCACACCAGCACCTGCAACAGCACGGAGAATATTGGCGCCAGCTCCCTTGAACAGAGATTTCGCTCCCTCGTTCTTTAGAATTTGACTGAAAGCGTCCATTGAGCTCTTGTACTTCACTGCTTCTCCAGAGGTCATCATCATTCTTCTTCGAACTGTGTCAATAGGATAGGATGCAAGTCCTGCACCGTTGGTGATCACCCACCCTAGGGCAAAGCTAGCCCAAAAACTGTCCTGAAATCATCAAATATAAGATGTAAGTACAAATTGAAGCGGATTGGATAAATTACGTAACCTAAAAGTCCAACAAAAATTTATTTAATTTCTATTTTTCTATCCTGAACTTTATAAAGAGGTATATATCTGCGGCTCCCTTAATTGCTTTTCTTCTCTGAATCTGATTCTTTCTGAGTTTCCTCCACAGATCTCCAAATGCTCTTTGCATCAGTCTATATGTTACTATTGCATATATACTGACTCTTTGAAAGATCAAAATTTGTTATGATGTCATTGACTTGCTAATATTGACTGATTATGACAGATTGTATGAATGTAAATGAAAAGGATGATGAATGATCCAAGATATATCCGCCTTCAAATTAGCTAAATTTGAGAATGATGACTATTTTTCTCAGTTTGGGTTGAGTTATAAAACCATGAATATAGTACTAGGAAGAATAGATGGCAAGAGCATGTGGTAATAATGTCTAGAGGAATATATAAAATAGACATAGGTCTATTCAAATGTGAGAATCAGAGGTCAGGCATGCAAAAACCTCTTTACTTCCTACCATAATCCAAGTTCAATTCCTTTCCTACTATAGAATTTGAAAAGTTGCCAAAATGCAACATACAACCTAGTAATGCCTAGAAATTATATAAGATGTTAATAACGTGAAATGGCATTGGAAGAACAAACAATTTTCTTTAGTTCTGATAACATATGTTAAAACACTTTAACTAACAAAAATGAATGAACCGTAAAGATTGATACTCTCTACATCATCCATTTTCTGATATTGAATGATTTATAACAGATTGTATGAACGAAAATGAATAGAGTGATATCTGAAAGGGCCTTAGTATATCTGCCTCCAAAATATGTAAATTCTGAATGATGACGGTTATATCTCATATTCTCATGTTGAATTGGATTATAACAGTAGAAAGATAGCAAGAGCATGAAAATTTTGTAGTCAAGTTATACATGTAACAGATATAGGTCTACATGATGTGAGAATCAGAGGTTACGACTGGTAATACCTGTTTAGCTCCTACCAAACTCAAAGTTCAATTCCTTTTCTATCATAGAATTCTAAATAAACACAAAATGCGACATAAATAAAAAAAACTAGTTATACCTGCATTTTTCCTGTAAGGAGCACTGGCTTCAAAGAATCATACATTCCAAAATACAGCCCACGATAAACTATGATTCCAACGCAAGAAATGTTAAATCCACGGTAGAGTCCAGCAATACCATCAGATCTCAAAGTCTTTCTATAGACATCAATGAGACCATTAAATTGTCTTTCACCACCCCCTTTCGATGCCTTAGCATCATTAGCTAAACGAGTACGTGCATAATCCAGAGAGTAAACAAAAGTTAGTGAAGAAGCACCAGCTGCTCCACCTGAAGCTAAGTTACCAGCAAACCATTTCCAGTAGCCATCTCTGTCCTTCTTGAAGTTGAACATCCTCTTAAAGTAATCCTTAAATGCAAAGTTTAATGCCTGCAGGAGATAGTTCATTTAATTATAATTAGAATAAAGAAATGAGATTAGAAGATTGATTACACATACGGACATTATGTGGTTGATTTGTAAGAGAGTACATGATTGTTATACTGCAATCTTTTTGTTTTTGTTTTTGTTTTTTGACAAATGAAGGTTGTATATAATTGATGATGTTTCTGTCTAATTTGAAAAGGATATCCAATAAGAAATTAAAGATCAAACTTCTTGTTACAAGCAATAATATTTTTCCAAATTAACAAAGAGGTCATCTGGTTAATTTTAATAATGTTAAAAAGAAAAATCTTTTTATATGCAAGTAACTCATTATAAGCTTTAATGCTAACATGCCTTTGGAACTTCCAGAATAAATAGCATAAGCCTACATGTAGGACTATTGAAGAAAAGATGAATGATGAACTTCGAAGC